>ML101313.1:58891-75350 GCA_003697995.1 Taxidea taxus jeffersonii | reverse complement strand
ATATATATATATATATATATAGGCAATAGGCATATCAATATATCAATAGGCATATATATATATATGCCTATTTTCATTTGGTAGTGTTCATATTTCATTTCCATATTTCACATTTCATTTCCATATTTCATTTTCATATTTCAACCTTGATCCTCAGGTTATGTGACATATATATATATATATACACACATAACCTATATATATATATACACACACACACATAACCTGAGGATCAAGGACAGTGTTGACCCTGGATCCGGCCTGCCTGAGGTGTGAATATTGCTGGACTTATTAGTTCTGTGAGCCAAAAAATTCCTCCCCTCTCCTTGCTACCCTCACTCCCCAAGTGAGCTAGAACTCTATCATCTGAAAATGAAAGAGTCTAGACAAATATGCATGTAAGATGGCAAAAATCCTTGTGCCCATGTTTTTGGGCATGAGTGCAAAAGTATATCTTGAGGGTAAATTCCTTTAAGAGAAAATGCTAAGTCAAAAAGCAAGAGTATTTAACATTTCACTTAAATCGCCAAATTGCCAAAGAGGTCTAAATCCTTGTGGGTTCCTGGTGTGTCTCTAGTCCTGGGCCTGCTTTATTCATTTATCTGAAAGACAGAGATCACAAGTAGGCAGAGAGGCAGGCAGAGAGAGAAGAAGGGAAGCAGGCTCCCCGCTGAGCAGAGAGCCCGAAGTGGGGCTTGATCCTAAGTGGGGCTTGATCCGAGGACCCTGGGATCATGACCAAAGGCAGAGGCTTTAACCCACTGAGCCACCCAGGCGCCCCTGGGCCTGCTCTAAACACAAGTCCTATTACTTAAGTATGGAGGCCCATGAAGTATTTAAAACTGCTTTCAGAACCTGCCTTGATCTATTATTCCCAAAGCTCCAGCTCCAGGTTACCTCCTCTTATACTTAGCCACAGAGTATCTGAAGGCATCTCTACTTTTTTTATCCAAGTGACCACTAATATTTCAAAGTCAGGAGACCCCATTATTTGTTCAATGCTACCATGGAAAATTTCCCTCAAAGCATACCTCTATTAATCCTAACAAGTACGTATAGGTATTACTATTTTCATCTTATAGGTAAGGTAACTGATCTGAAGTGACTTGCTCAGGTCATATAATGAGTGGTACAGCCAAGACCTAAACCCCCAACTTCTGCCTCTAAGTCTTAGGCTCTCTCACTATATCACATGTACCCATGTGCTCTAAGTTCACAGACATCTAGAGTGGCAGTAAGTTCTACTGGGATGCCTTGCCTTGACAGGAGATTAAATGATCTTATACAGATTCAGTAAAACATGGCTTGTATATGAATCTAATGGACAATCATACGATACTGATGATGTTGACACATTATGAACGCAAGTAATAAAGAAAGTAATACTTCCCTTATAAAAGCACAGGTAAGATTACATCAAGAGTGCAAAAGTGGTATTTTCCTAATACAACTACCAAGGAGTCAATCTTTAAATGAAGTCTATTAATAAATTGAACACATCATTTGGGAATTCAGAAGGCAACTTGGCAAACACTTAGAATAACACACAAAGTATAAAAAGCAGAGAAGCATTTGTTTTCATGAACTTTGGGCCCATTTAACAAATTGTTCCCAGAAGTTCTCTGATTAAAAAAGTAAAACAAAACCTACTAAGGCACACAGTCTAATCATAGCACAGAAGCAGAGTGCCCCCTATTACTGAACTCTGTTAATACTGTAACACCCTTCCTTAAGCATCCAAATAGCCCTGGGAGAGTAAAGGACCAAGTGTTATCCTCATTTTCTGAACGGAAACACAGAGGTTAAGTGGCTTGCCACAGAACAACCAGTCAATGGAACAGATATCAAGCCTGCCATTCTTTTCTCATTTGAGCCCTTACCCATATATCTCTCCAGTCAGAACACATGTGACCTGATGGAACATTCAAGATGGCCTTATAATTCTGGTCACTGAGGAAGCATGAAGACTCGCAAGGAAGCAAAGTGAACTCATTTATCTTACTGATTTTCAGCAAATCTGAGGAATAAGTATTACAGTGTTCCTGCATCCAGTTTCAAATTCAATTAAGTTCAAAGAGTCCGGTGGTCAGTCTGTTCATTCATCAAATATCACAAGTGAGAACAGAGTGCTATGGGGTACAGTGAACAAGGGGATGGAAAAGGCTTCACAGAGCAGGGGCCAAAGGCCAATTTTTGAAGGACGGTTCAGGGCTGATTAGGCTGGAGTGGAAAGAGTGAATCCTGCAGGCTGAGGGAGCAACAAGCATATAGGTAGCTAAAAGCACAGACACCAAGCTCTTTGAAATGAGAAAAACTAGAGTATTTTGCTCTCTCTCCTGGCGTTTATTTTAATTCTGAACCATCAGTTGGTTTAACAAATGTCTCTAAAAATTATGGCAGAGGTTATTAATAAAGTTGAAAAGGCAGAGACATTGGAGTAAATGAAAAAAATCACAGGAATAAAAATCTTTAAAAAGGGGGGGGGGCACCTGGGTGGCTCAGTCGGTTTGTCTGTCTTCAGCTCAGGTCATGATTCCAGAGTCCCAGGATCCAGTCCTGCGTGCTCAGTGGGGAGTCTGCTTCTCCCTCTGACCCTCCCCTCCAAATGCTTTCTCTGTCATGCTCTCTCTCAAATAAATAAAATCTTTTTAAAAAATTTTTTAAAAAGATCACAGGAATAAAGAAGAGAAAAAATAAGGATTTTATCTGAGTATTGTATACCCATATTGCCTTAGCATATTTTTAAAAACAGTTTCACCAGAAGTATTTAAAGTACACACTAGGAACACACCATTGCATTATAGCAGCACGAACAGAAATATAATGCAAGCCAAGAATGAGAACCATAAATTTATTTTTAAAGTTTCTAGAAGCCATGCTTTAAAATTAAAGGAAATAGGTGGAATTAAGTTTAATAGCATATTTAATACACATCCAAAATATCAACACTCCAGCACATAATGAATTTAAAAATTACTAAAATATTTTACATCCTTTGGGAGGGGGAAGATGACTAAATCTTGAAATTTGGTTTATTTTATACTTCCAACATATTTGGATTAGCTATAGTGCTAATTCAGATGCTCCACAGGCACATGTGTCTAGTGGCTCAGCTCTGTAAGGAGTTCTGAAAGATATAAATGAGGCTTATGTACAGAAATGGTGCAGAAAAGAGGTTCTATACTCAGCAATCTGCATGACCCTGACCAAGGAGCCTTCACTTCTCCAGCCCACAATTCGCTCCTTCCTCTCAACTCTCTAGAACTGCTGTTTCTGCTCACTGGGTTGTCTCCCTTTTAGGAAACAGTTAAGGGCAGGGCCTACTCTTGTTCATCACTGTATCCCCAGGGCTTAACTTCGTAAGGTACTTGACCCAAGCAGGATGCTCAATGAATACCTCTTTAATAAACACATGAACAGACATGGAGCTGTCTCAAGGCCTTAGCTTATTTTGCACTTGGAAGGCTTTCCTTACTCTGGAAGGCTTCCCTTATTCTTCTATTAGAACACATCCAAGTAAATCATACCTCTTTTTTTTTTTTTTTTTTAAGTTCAGCCCCTGGCTATCATCCTCTCTATAAAGCTTTCCCTATCTTCCATAATTAGTAACCATTTCTTCCTTCAGAATTTCCATCTTATTTTATATGTACCTTTAAAAAAAACTAGTATTCCACTCTTTTTGTTTGCATTATAGTTATTCACACACCGTAGGGAGTTCCCTGAGAGTGTAGCACAATACTTCACAATAAATGTACCAGAAGCTCAGCAAACATTACATTTTCTTTTCCTCTAGTCTCCTGAAGGGCAGAGACCATGTGCTTCATAACCCTGTGGCCCTCAATTATTCAGCACAGGGCTATGGACACAGCTGATGCTTAGCTTTTATCTCCTTGCATTATGACTAAAGTAATTATTAGCATAAGACCACTACAGGCTGGGAAGGAATGATGAAATTAAAGCAATATGAAGTATAAAGAAAGAGAAAATGTGGGGTGCCTGAGTGTGGCAGTGGGTTGGGTGTCTGACTCTTGGTTTCCCCTGGGGTTGTGATCTTGGAGTGTGGGATTAAGCCCCGCCTCCAGCTCTGAGCTCGGTGGAGAATCTGCCTAGGACTCCCCCTACCTCTTCCTCCCCATGCCCACCCCCCATTCTGTCTCTGTTGCTGTCTCTCTAAAATAAATTTAAAAAATCTTAAAAAAAAATTTAAAAATGTAGGGAAGAATTAAAATTGTGTCAGACTGCTGAAAGCACAAGAGTACAGAGGTGTGTATAGAGCTGACAAATTCTTCTTTTAAGTGGGAGGAATATAAAATACTTGCTTACAAGTTGTTCAAAGAAGATGACAATATAATTGGTCACAAATGTTAGAAACTGGGGTTTTTTGATGGCTTTCATCTTAAGCATGCTTATAGGTAAGTATTATTCTACAAATAGTAAAGGGCTTAATTAGTAATTGGATTACTATTTTGAAAGGAAGTGTAAGGATGTATCTATCTTTATGTGGTCTGCTATCAGAAGTTAAAGAAAATATTCTCTCTCACCAATGACAATGACAGACATTGGAAAGGAATTTGTTCGGTTTTAATACAAAACAGTGGATACATGCTTCCACCTTCTCCCTAACTAAAAGGAGTAAATCACTTCAGTGACTCATCTCTTTGATTCCATAGTACTCCACAGCTTTGAGGATGCTGCGAAATGTTATCTTCCTTCTTTTTTTTTTTTAATGAAGGTCATGGACATTTATTTAATGTGAAATATTTAAGGAGATAATCATTTATTATGAAAAAATACTGAAGTATTCAAAGATAAAATGTCACAAATATAAGGATCAAATGATTTATGGTAATAAGGCATTTACTTATCTGATTTAGAGGTAATGATTTTGTATAATGTTATCTTCCTTCTTAATAGTTAACCTTGACAAACTGAGTTAGGAGGGGAGAGCGTCTGAAGGCTGTGGCCAGTCTCATGATGGTCACTGAACCTACTCTAGCCCTTAGTTTGGGCTGAAACTTCTCCTGCCTTTGCCCTCCTTAAAAAAGCATTCTCCATGGGGGCGCCTGGGTGGCTCAGTGGCTTAAAGCCGCTGCCTTCGGCTCGGGTCATGATCCCAGGGTCCTGGGATCGAGCCCCGCGTCAGGCTCTCTGCTCTGCGGACAGCCTGCTTCCTTCTCTCTCTCTTTGCCTCTCTGCCTACTTGTGATCTCTGTCTATCAAATAAATAAATAAAATATTAAAAAAAAAAGCATTCTCTATGGGCAATCACTAAGTCATTCTTAATGACTGAAGAATGGCCATGAGGACACCAAAGGAAGAGTAACATGCAGGTACATAGTTAGAGAGGTGTGAATGAAGACAGACACAAAGTATGAGCTAGAATGAAAGGAGAAAACAGCATCTGAAACTTTAGATTCTGGGTCAGTTTATAAGCCACTCCCACTGACAGGCTTTGGTGATCAACTTTTCCCCAACCTTTACCTGTATAAGCACAATACCAGTTTTCTGCAACTAATCACAATTCTCCAGTCCATTCCACTTACATATAAGTTACTTGGGTCTATTTTTGGAACCCTGCCTTCTAGTTTGCATCCGTTTCTTTATTTCTTTCTTTTTTTTTAAGATTTTATTTATTTATTTGACAGACAGAGATCATAAGTAGGCAGGCAGGCAGAGAGAGAGAGGTGGAAGCAGGCTCCCGGCTGAGTAGAGAGCCCGATGTGGGGCTCGATCCCAGGATCCCGGGATCATGACCCGATCCAAAGGCAGAGGCCTCAACCTACTGAGCCACCCAGGTACCCCTGCATCAAGTTTCTTAAAAGAAGACAAAAGCCAAGTAACAAGTTCAGTTCAGACTGAGCAAGTAGCTCTAGGAGTTTTGCACTTTGCAAAACAATGCACCAAAAGGTGTTAGTACTCTGTGTTACTGTGAGGTGGTACGCAGACCAATTTCTATAATAAACTCACAACACTCTGCTTGCAATTAAAGAAATTATTTGCACAACAAGTCTTCACCAGTAAAATGTTTAAAATAGAAGTCCCCTGCCCCAGGAGGGAGAGGGACAAATATTATGTATGTAATTAAAGGTAATTACTCAATATGCTTCATGTGACTTAGAGCTATTTTAGAGTTTTAAGAAGCAAAGTAGGGCCACATGGGGTTTGACTCTAATAGATAAGCAAGTCTCTTACAGCATTACATACGAACTTTTCTGCTTAATTTTCACTATACCACAGAGTACACTGTTAGCCATAATATGAGAAATGTCCATTATCATATGGTTTCACTTATTTGTGAAACATAAGGAATAGCAGGGAGGAAATTAGGAGAAGGAAGGGAAAAATGAAGTGGGTGAATCAGAGGGGGAAACAAACTATGAGAGACTATGGCCTCAGGGGAAACAATCTGAGGGTTTTGGGGGGTGGGGGGGAATAGACCGGTGATGGGTATTAAGTATTGCATGGAGCACTGGGTGTTATACACAAACAAAGAATCATGGAACACTACATCAAAAACAATGATGTCCTGTATGGTGACTAACATAACATAATAAAAAATTTTTTTAAAAATGTCCTAATGCTCTAAACTATGAAAAACACACACAAAGGACACAAAACAATACGATTTATCCTAGTCCAGAAGTGTATCCTCGTCAGAAATATCAGTTCCCCTTGTTCCCTTTGTTTGGCTAACCAGTGAGGCTAGTTAATAAAAGTTTAGGTCATGATCCTTGGAAGAATGAAATTCATAGAACTATCAGCAGTACATTCGCTCCATTAAAGACAAGCAATTATTAGTACTAAGTATGTGAATTACACCCTTCCAAGCCCAGTACACAAAGACAACCCTTTCTATATTTTCCTTCATAAAATTAAACATGAGCAACAGATTGGACTTACGCTGTACCATCAAGGAAGGTATTTAATTGTCCTTTTAAAATGTTTTCTAGACAATGAAGGTAGATTTGGAAGCATACATCCATGTACACACACACTTTAAAAGGAAAAGATGATGACCACACCACATGTTTCCTTGTCTAAAGTTCATTTCATATGCTGTGACATGGAGATGCTCTTCATATACCAATCTTGAGTTCTTGCTGCTGAGTCACCAACTCAAGGACACTTTTATATTTAGGTTCTGCTCCCTCAGAGGAACAATAGTGACACTGGGGTTGCTCCTTCTGCAAAGTATATTCACAGGCTCAGATATTTTCACACACACCCCCTCATCTCTTTACCCAATGGACATGACTTTTCCATTTGTTTTTAATAGAGGCTCTGCTACTGCCCTAATGTTAACTTATTTCAAACAAACAAAACACTCATGCCGAAAGGAGCCACTGATGTTGAAAGAAGCAGGTCCTTAAGTTGGGCAGATGCGTCTTTAAATTTCAATGCATCATTCCAGACCACCTCAAAGTATAAGAAGGTCTGCCTCTGTTAACAAAGGCCTAAAGCAGGTTTCCCTCCTAGGGTTACTCTTTTCTAATAAGAGTATGATAAGTACAATAAACACAGACATAATTGTGAAAGAGGCAGTTCTCTTTTTGGGAATACGAACTGCCCTATGCCAGGACAACACATGGTTGCTGTCTTCAGACTCCCCTCTTAGATAATCTCAAGATTTTGAAACGTCTTAGGGCAAAAACATTTTGCTTCTTTTTTTTTTTTAAGATTTTATTTATTTATTTGACACAGAGAGAGAGATCACAAGTAGGCAGAAAGGCAGGCAGAGAGAGAGAAGCAGGCTCCCTGCTGAGCAGAGAGCCTGATGCGGGGCTCGATCCCAGGACCCTGGGATCATGACCCGAGCTGAAGGCAGAGGCTTTAACCCACTGAGCCACCCAGGCGCCCCAACATTTTGCTTCTTTAGCAAGTGTTAAATGAAGACAAAGAAAAGTATGGTCTGTAAACTCACCCTTCTCTTATCACACCATCAACTGTTCTGAAGCCGCACTCTTAAAAGAACCTTCTCTCTGTGGAATGGTGGTCTACATGATTCTGTACCCCTGAATAAGGTATGTAGGCCAGGAAAGCTGTTATAGGCTAAGTCAGCTGCTCCTTACCCAGGAACTTGCAATCAGGACACAGGGCTGCAGTCAATCTCTGCTGGGACTTAAATCAAAAGGGACTGAGTGAAAGGCCTACCAAATGTAAGGAGGGACAGAGAAAGCTGGTAACATGGAGAAAATGAAGAGGGCTAGCACACACTGAGGCAAGAGACTTTATGGCCCTGAGAAGGAGAGTCAAAGTGTCAGAGTACAGAAGAGTTGGACAGAAAGCTAGGGACAAAGAGTAATTGTCCAGGTTTCTAGAGGCTTTCAAGTATTTTGTACCAATCCCTAGTAAGACCTGTATTATATTTCCTTCCTTGGATCCAAGACACATCTCTGTGATCTTCCAGTAAATTTCATTCTGGGTCTAAGCTAACCGGAATAGATTGTTAATGGTAATCAAACTAGTGTTGACCAACACACACACATAACTGCTCATTTTCCTCCTCTTTAACCATCATTTCCTAAACACTCACTATGTGTAAAATATTACACTAGACGCATTAGGGGGTGAAAAAATAAAAAGACACAGACTCTGCCCTTAGGGAACTTAGAGTTAGAATACACAGAAGCGAACAGCTAGCATAGTTGCTAGGTCAAGCCTTTCATAAAAATTAATAAAATGAAGAAAGAGTGGAATGTGGAATGGCATAAGAACCAAATTTATTTACTCAAATTTAACAATATATATTTGCCAAAGTTTAAAAGATTTTTTTTTGTTTTTTCTTAAGATTTTATTTATTTACTTGAGAGACAGACATAGACTGTGAGAGAGAGCACCAGTGGGGAGAAGAGGGAGAAGCAGGCTCGCTGAGCAGGGAGCCTGACTCGGGGCTCAATCCCAGCACCCTGAGAGCACAACCAGAGCCGAAGGCAGACACTCAACAGACTGAGTCACCCAGTGGAATGTGGAATGGCGTAAGAACCAAATTTATTTACTCAAATTTAATGAGTAAATATTTGGCCAAAGTTTTGTTTTTGTTTTGTCAGAGAGAGTGTGCGCGCGCACAAGCAGGCAGAGTGGCAGGGAGAGGCAGAGAGAGAAGCAGGCTCCCTGCTGAGCAAGGAGCAAGATATGGGACTCGATCCCAGGACCCCGGGACCATGACCTGAGCCGAAGGCAGCGGCTTAACCCGCTGAGCCACCCAGGCGCCCTTGGCCAAAGTTTAAATTAAAAACTAAATCTTGCAGATGAAGCATTATATATACTATATATCCATACTCTGCAATACATACTTACTGACCATGATCATATACACAAATCCAGTTGGACTAGACACTCTACAGGCAATTTAGGGATTTTTTTCAAGGGTAACTTGGATGGTGTGTGATTTTCACCTGTGTGCTAACTTTAGCTCCTAACCTCACATGTGACTCCTGTTTTTAACAGTTGGTTTCCTTAGAAAAACTGTCATCCTTGAAATCCTAGCATTTTATTTGTCTATTTAAGATTTTCTTTCTTTTTTTAAAAAACGATTTTATTTATTTACTTGACAGAGATCACAAGTAGGCAGAGAGGCAGGCAGAGAGTGGGGTGGGGAAGGGGAAGCAGGCTCCCCATTGAACAGGGAGCCTGATGTGGGGCTTGATCCCAGGACCCCGAGATCATGACCTGAGCCGAAGGCAGAGGCTTAACCCACTGAGCCACCCAGGCGCCCCAAGATTTTTTTTATTTATTTGACAGAGAGAACACAAGCATGGGCTCTATCCCACAACCCTGGCATCATGACCTGAGCCAAAGGGAGGCACTTAACTGACTCAGCCACCCAGGTGGTCCCGAAATCCTAGTATTTTAAATAAAATACCCAGAAACTGGCAGTTAGATATAAGCTGTGGCAGCTGATGGTCATCTAGTTATCTGACTGATTATTAGACTACCCTAGCAGCCAAGTGAACTGAAATATGGTCTTCTAAGAGGTAATTTAGGATTTTGAACAAAGTCTACAGCCTCAAATTAGGTACTAAGTCCCCAAAGTGACAGTGTCTCCATATAGGAAGTAAGCAAACTAGCACACAGATGAGCTCCTGCCAACTTATTCTTTAACATGTTTAATTATCTCCCTAGAACTGTTTTCAATATTTTCAGTATTACAATTATTTTTCTAAAATTTTATTTATCTATTTATTTATTTTTTAAAAGATTTCACTTATTTATTTGACAGACAGAGATCACAAGTAGGCAGAGAGGCAGGCAGAGAGAGAGAGGCGGAAGCAGGCTCCCGGCTGAGCAGAGAGCCCGATGCGGGGCTCGATCCCAAGACCCTGGGATCATGACCTGAGCCGAAGGCAGAGGCTTTAATCCACTGAGCCACCCAGGCGCCCCTATTTATTTATTTTTTTAAGTTATCTCTACACCCAGCATGGAGCTCAATCTCACAGCCCTGAGATCAAGAGTCTCATGCTCTACTGACTGAGCCCACCAGGTCCCCAGAATTATTTTTCAGTCATACTATTCAACTTGACATTTCATTCCTTTCACCCTTTTAGTATCTTATCTCTTAAATCTATATTAAATAATAAAGCTAGTAAGTGAAATAAGTCAGAGAAAGACAAATACCACATGACTGCACTCATATGTGTAATTTAAGGAACAAAACAAAAGAACAAAGAGAAAATAGAGACAAACCAAGAAACAGACTCTAAACTCTAGAGAACAAACAGGTTACCAGAGGGAAGGTGGGTGGGGGGGATGGGTGAAATAGTTGGTGGGGATTAAGATGATGAGCAATGAGTAATGCACAGAATTGTTGAGTCACTATATTGTACAACTAAAACTAATATAACAGTGTTAACCATGCTAGAATTAAAATGTAAAAAATAAGGCTAAAAGAAACTCAGTACTATTTGAAATTTATTCCTTTCCACTTGATAAATACTGACCTTTACATCAGAGAAATCTTTTTCTTTTTACTTTTAATTTTTTTAAAAAAGATTTTATTTATTTATTTGACAGACAGAAATCACAAGTAGGCAGAGAGAGACGGAGAAGCAGGCTCCCTGCCTAGCAGAGAGCCCGATGCGGGACTCGATCCCAGGACTCTGGGATCATGACCTGAGCTGAAGGCAGAGACTTTAACCCACTGAGCCACCCATGCGCCCTACATCAGAGAAATCTTAATGAAAAAATATATAAATAAAAAAGACTAAGGAAATATATATAGTAATAGTAGCTATGAATAGAGAGACAGCATGGCAGTGACCAAAACTTCTTTTTCTTTATATACTTTTTATTTAAAAAAATTTTTTTTTTAATTTTTTAAAAGATTTTATTTATTTATTTGATAGACAGAGATCACAAGTAGGCAGAGAAGCAGAGAGAGAGAGGAGGAAGCAGGCTGTCTGCAGAGCAGAGAGCCCGATGCGGGGCTCGATCCCATGACCCTGGGATCATGACCCAAGCAGAAGGCAGCGGCTTTAACCCACTGAGCCACCCAGACGCCCCTAAAAATTTTTTTTAAAGATTTTGTTTATTTATTTATTTACTTGAGAGAGCACATACACACAGGCAGAAAGAACAGATGGGGAGACAGAAGAAGGAGGGGAGGGGAATGTTGAGTGCAGAGCCTGACTCGGGACTTGATCTCACAACCCTGAGATCATGACCTGAGCCAGGACCAAGAGATAGATGCTTAATCAACTGAGCCACCCAGGCACACCTCTTTAAAATATTTTTCTAAACCTTCAGTGATATGAGTTTTCTCCAGAACTTACAAAATAATTTTTTTTTTAAAGATTTTATTTATTTATTTGTCAGATAGAGAGAGAGCACATAGGAGCGAGCACAGGCAGACAGAGTGGCAGGCAGAGGCAGAGGGAGAAGCAGACTCACTGCTGAGCAAGGAGCCTGATGTGGGACTCGATCCCAGGACACTGGGATCATGACCTGAGCCGAAGGCAGCTGCTTAACCAACTGAGCCACCCAGGCGTCCCACAAAATAATTTTTTTTTTTTAAAGATTTTATTTATTTATTTGTTAGAGAGAGAGAGCACAGGCAGACAGAGAGGCAGGCAGAGGCAGAGGGAGAAGCAGGCTCCCTGCCGAGCAAGGAGCCCGATGTGGGACTCGATCCCAGGACGCTGGGATCATGACCTGAGCCGAAGGCAGCTGCTTAACCAACTGAGCCACCCAGGCGTCCCACAAAATAATTTTTTAAGTGAAAAACGTTATTTTCCTTTGGGCAAGCTGTGCATAGATAATTGCAAATTCATCCTCTAAAGTTACTTTCTTTTTTAGGTGGCAGAGTTAAGAGATCTAGGCTGTCTTTCCTGAACTGTACCTGTTGAAAGTGGAGCCAAGCAAAAAGTTGGTAAGATATGACCACTGGTTCAATGTGATTGTGTCCCAATAATTCTCTAGCTGCTGATGGGCCAATAATGTCTGCAGACTTGCAATGTTATAGCCACCATATTGATGAGAACTACACATAATTCCTACCTTCCATGGGCTTCAATTCCAAAACTTCTACCATGGAGTTCTTAGATACTCTGTTTGTAGGCAGTAATGAATATAAATGTCTCTAACTACATACCAAATATTTGCAGAGATAATTTGGGGAACCTTCATTCTAATATCTTCAATTACTCATTCATATCTCTCTATGCTGCTTCCTTAACACAGTTAACAATTATTGGCACAAGCAAATAAAGAAGAGGCTGAGTTTGGAGAGGACAGTATGCATGAAGGTAAGAAGCTCCAACTTAAGTGGGTGATTGCACTGCCAGCCAAAAACTGTCCAGAGAGCTTATACACTGAGATTTCATCAATTTAACAGACATTTGCTGAGCCTCTCCATTAGATCAAGTGATATGCAAGTGATAGTATAATGAATAAAAAAGTGTTTCTTGCCCTTAAAAAGCTCAAAACCCAGAAGCATATTACACTGTGAAAAATCCACAGAGTGGGAGAGAGATGCCTCTAAGTCCCCTCATTACAGTGCCTCAAGGTGGCCTAGAATTCTTTGAGGTTATTTCTATAATCTGCAAACTGAATGGAATGATAAAAAGGAGTAAGAAGTTTTGACACTGCTGTGCTAGAACATGGATCAGCAAAACTATGCCCGTAAGTTACATATAACCTGGCCTGGGTACTTTTGTATGATTAGAGAAGGAAGTAAGGTTTCTACATTTGAAAATATTTGAAACAATTTAAAGACTGATATTTTGTGATACACAAAAACTACATAAAATTCTAATTTCAGGGGCACCTGGGTGGTTCAGTCAGCTAAGCCTCTGCCTTTGTCTCAGGTCATGATCTCAGGGTCCTGAGATCAAGCCCCACAACATCCTCCCTACTAAGAGGGGAGTCTGCTTTCCTCTCCCCCTCCTCCTGCTTGTGCTTTCTCTCTCAAATAAATAAAATCTTTAAAAATTTTTCTAATTTCAGGGACGCCTGGGTGGCTCAGTTGGTTAAGCAGCTGCCTTCGGCTCACGTCATGATCCCAGCATCCTGGGATCGAGTCCTACATCGGGCTCCTTGCTTGACAGGGAGCCTGCTTCTCCCTCTGCCTCTGCCTGCCACTCAGTCTGCCTGTGCTTGCTCTCTCTCTCTCTCTCTGACAAATAAATAAATAAAATCTTTAAAAAAAATTTTTTTTCTAATTTCAGTGTCCATGAATAGAGCTTTACTGGAATACGGTGCACTTGTTTATTTATCATTTATGGCTGCTTCTGTGCTACGGGAAAAGAGATGAGTAGTTACAGGAGAGACTGACGGCCCATGAAACCTCAAGTATTTACCATCTGTTCCTTTTTACTACCTGGCTTCATAAGAAATCTCATTTTCCAAAATGGGAGCAGGATGGAGCCCAATTATACATAGCCTTCCTTTTCTACGGGCACTGATAGTCACTAACAGTCCGACAGATCCTTAATAAACCTGCCTTGTGATGTTTCCCTAGTTCAGCACTAGTAATACTACTTCCTTTGCAAATTCATAAGTGCACCAAGTTATGAAAAGGACCAAACATTAACTGAACCAGTTGGCCTGGTTCTTGTGTAATAGCTTCAGTTTGGTTTTACAGAACAAAAACAGTTATGGTAACGTGATCTTTTTTTCCCTGGGGTTCTTTTTGCAGGTATTTCGAGACCGCTGTGGCCAAGTGTCCCCTCCAAAATGGCATAAAAGGCTGCAGAGTTGTGCAAGTAGAAGTGTTTGTTCTCACAAAGGAGGCTTAAGTGAGGGTACCTATATTTCAGTATGACCATAGTCAGCTCCTCTGAGAGAAACAAACACTACCCTCAAGATCACAGATGTGATAGGTTCAACATAGCTGGAATTCTCCTCTACTGAATCAGAAGAGCTGAGAAATATGAAGTTGCGACTGCTGGAGAATTCCAGCAAAAATTCTCCAAAGATGAAACTGTTCTCTTTTCATTCTGAGATTTTTAAGGCTATGAGAAATGTTAATAGGATATTTCCATTTCTACAGGCAAGTTAGATCTTCAGCTTCGATGTAAAACAATATCCACCGAGTATTTATATAGCACATTTCCCTTAAGAATACAAGGCCTTTATAGACATCACCTCACTCAACCCCAGCAGGTCTGAAAACTGTAAGAAACAGGGTTTCCTGTTGTATGCATAAGGAAACTGAGGCACAGGAGGGATACATGGTTAGCATGGAGTGAAAAAATTGGTGGGAAGGGGCGCAGTCAGTCGGGCATCTGACTCAGGTCGTGAGCTCACGGGTCGTGGGATGGGCTGAGCCCGCTGACAGGCTCTGCACTCAGAGGAGTCTGCTCGAGTTTCTCTCTCCCTGCCCCTCTGCCCCTCTCTGTCCTCCCCACCTCCAACCATGCAAGTGCTCTCTCACTCTCTCAAGTAAATATATCTTTTTCTAAAAAACCACACACAAAAAAACAAAAACAAAAACAAAAAAGATGGAGGGAAAAACTGGGCTAAACTTTACTCCTTGTTGCAATTCTTAGCTGTCTCCACTTATTCACATTGCCTACTCAAAGTGTAACTTCAAAGCTGTCCATTTATACTCATTAAGATCAGTTTTTCCTGTATTTAGTGGTATGTGTCTACCCCCTCCACAATACCCCTGGAAGAGAGACTTCTGAAAAACATACATGACAAGAAAGGTCCATATTTCACTTCTTTTTATCAAGTTCACTATTTCATCCTTTCTTCTCTTATGAAAACTTTCTACCCAACGGGAAACCGAAAACTTTCATTTAAATTCCTTAAGTGCTGTATTGAGGTATGTTACTTTTTCACAGCTACTCTTGTTACATGATTCACTTCTATTTTAAGTAAAATTCCCATCTTTGCAGTATCTCCTCAGCTGTTCTTACTTTAAATTTTCCCGTGTTTGCTCAGCATGTTTATAATATACTCCTAAGGAAGTTCACAGCATTATAGGAAGGTTTTGTTAATCTCACACTTTCCGATGATTTTCTTCAGATCTATGATTTATTCCTCTGTTGAAGGAGAACCACATTCCTGTTAATTTAATAGTTGCCTAGATTCAAAGCTCTTTTTCTGGTACCAACCAGCACATCCTATCTTGTTTGATGACATATGTAGCCATTCCCTCCTAGAAATTTCAAAATTGCAAAGTCTGATCAGCTCTGTGAACACTGTCTTTATTTACAGCATAAAGGTTTCAGTGAGTGAAGTGGATTGCACAGGACTAGCTCTGGGCTTCTCAGCTGTATACAAGGCATATGCATTCAACATAAATGATTACTTTGGAAAGAAATATCTCAAAACCTAGTTGCCCAACAAATATATCAAAATCTGGGGCGCCTGGGTGGCTCAGTGGGTTAAGCCTCTGCCTTCGGCTCAGGTCATGATCTCAGGGTCCTGGGATCGAGCCCCACATCGGGCTCTCTGCTCAACAGGGAGCCTGCTTCCCCCTCTCTCTGCCTGCCTCTCTGCCTGCTTGTGATCTCTCTCCCTCTGTCAAATAAATAAATAAAATCTTAAAAAAAAACCAAATATCTCAAAATCTAATTGCTCAAGGCCATAAAGGTTTTGGAGGTAACAAAGGCAGCCTTCTAAGGCATAAAGTTTGAGGGTACCATGTGAAACAGGAAAAACTACTTTTTCACTGGGAGGATGTCCTGGGCCTTTGTATTTTTTTTTTTAAGATTTTATTTATTTATTTGACAGAGATCACAAGTAGGCAGAGAGGCAGGCAGAGAGAGAAAGGGGGAAGCAGGCTCCCTGCTGAGCAGAGAGCCCAATGTGGTGCTTAATCCCAGGACCCTGAGATCATGACCTGAGCCAATGGCAGAGGCTTTAACCCACTGAGCCACCCAGGCACCCTCCCTTTTTTTTTGATAGAGAGAGAGATCACAAGTAGGCAGAGAGGCAGGCAGAGAGAGAGGGGGAAGCAGGCTCCCCACTGAGCAGGGAACCTGATGTGGGGCTCGATCCTAGGACCCTGAGATCA
>ML101313.1:36013-58881 GCA_003697995.1 Taxidea taxus jeffersonii | reverse complement strand
TGAGCAGGGAACCTGATGTGGGGCTCGATCCTAGGACCCTGAGATCATGAAGGGAGAGGCTTAATCCACTGAGCCCCCAGGCGCCCCTGGGCCTTTGCTTTAATTAAACACTTCTAGGACTATCACCTACCACTCTATTAAAATTAGGTAAGGGATAATGAGTGGAAGGCCCCAGGCATCTGCTGGGGAAACGTGTATGTATACATACAAGAAAATTATCTATATTAAAAACATTCGTAGGGGCGCCTGGGTGACTCAATTGGTTAAATGGCTGCCTTGGACTCAGGTCATGCATGATCCCAGGGTCCTGGAATCGAGCTCTGAGTCAGGCTCCCTGCTCACCAGAGAGCCTGCTTCCTCCTCTCCCTCTGCCTGCTGCTCTGCCTCCTTGTGCTCTCTGTCAAATAAACAAATGAAATCTTTTAAAAAAAATTAAAATTAAAAAACATTCCTAGCTCAGGTTTGCCTATTGTGTGACCCTAGGTAAGCAAGTTAATAAACTCCCCTGTGCTCAAAAATAAGAAAAATGAAATAACCATAGGAAATATACTTAAATTTGCTAACTTTCTCTGTCCAATAAGATGTTGCTGGGTCTTATTACACTGTGAAATTTCAGTATCTTGTTGTCTTTTTAAATTTGAGGATTAGCATCTCCTTTATAAGACAACCAAAATAGAGTGGTCATTAGCAGATTAGAATAGCCAATAGTCGAGCCATGGCAGCTCAGGCTTAGATCAACTATGACATGACATTTATTCCCAGAGTCCCTGAGAATTTTACCCAGGCAAGTTGCTGGTTAGAAGTGGAATTAAGTGTTTATCCAGAGCAAGAGGAATTCCTCCACCACCTTTAGGATCTCTCAATACAATTAAGAAGGCTCCAGAAGCAAAAGATCATTATAGTGTCTGTCTATATTACAGTGAGGCCTTTCCAAATGCCAAGTGAACTGGTAAGAATTTACCATAACCTACTCTAGTACTTTTACTAAAAAGGCCAAAGTTATTATTCAAAACCACTGTTCCCAAGAAACTGTTAACTCTGAGAACAGTTAAGACAAGGCAACTTTATACTTCCTTCTGGCTAAGTCAGAGGGCCTCCACTGTATTTTATCTACTTGCATTCTCATTTCTCTATCTAGTTCCATTTTCTTGCCTTTTGCCTATTCCTCCCTCCCCCATCCTCTTTCATTTATTCCTGCCCTTGCTTATGCATATTTCCTCTCCCTCCCTTCCTCTCCTGTCACTTCAGCTGCCATGCTTGGTTTTGGTTTATTCATCTTTTATTTATTTACCAAACATATGCTAGGCCTTTACCATGTGGCCAGTCCATACGTAGCTATGAACCTTCAGGCTCATACTGTCCCCTCTCTCACGTTAAGGCCTTCTCATTAGGCCTCTGGTTTTGGCCATCTCTTCCTCAAACTTGTCATCCACCAAGTCCTATTCCTTTGTGTTAGGATACCAGCAAAAGTGGGAGGTGTACTGGATAAAGGATTAGTGGGCTGGGGAATTTTTAAATTGATGATATATATACTCTCCTAAGTAAAAGGACCCTGAGAGCGCAGGGAACAATCCCTTAAACAGGAAAATGAGTTTGGGACTTACCCATAGTGACTGTAACACAATTAACACAACACTGATGAATAACAAAAAATGAAAAGAAAGTAAGAAAGATGATTACTTTCACCTGCTGACTGCAAAGCTTACAGCTTTTAATTACCATGATTAAATCCTGCTCTTCTCTCTTTGATGCTGGCCCATTGTACCAAACAAATGCTAAAGCAACTAGGAGGGCAAGCAAGTTCCAGGGAATCCAAAGTAGATCTTTAAACCCTCACTCCTACTCTTATATATTCCAAACAATCCATAGAAACTACATACGAAAAGAAAAGCACAACTGCGCTCAGTGCCAAACCGCTTTGTGCTTTGAAAAATCAGAGCACAGTGATTTAAGAACGAATGAAACAAAAATAAGACAAAACTGAAGAAAGCATTTTCCAACAGTGAGGAAAAGAATACTTTTTCATAGTCCTTACATATAGTTGCAGCTTCACATTTAAAAAATATCATTTTTCTTTCTAATAACTTTGGAAATTCTCCAGTAATCTCAGATGCAATGAGTTCAACAACAATGTGCAAAGAAAAATCTACCCCACCCACAGTGATCCAATTACGTGAAAACACTAGACTAAACTAGCATTTTGATTCACTTGGTCATTGGGAGTCCACTTTGCCAGGGTTAATTTATAATGTAATTAACTTAAAAAAAGTTTTATGTCTGCTGAAGCTGAGGAAGATACCAAGTATAAAATACCTGCACCAGGATGTTTCTTGTAAAGTAACACGTGGTTTTTAAAAATTTTGTATTCAATCTTAGAGTTCAAATAGTTCTTTTAGAAGTCATGTATTCTAACTTTCTACCCCATGCACAAATCTCCCTCACAACATCCAGAATGCAGAACCCTTCAACTGCTGCCTGAATACTGTCCTTCCCCTAAAAGACAGGAAATCCTACTATGTAAGACAGCTTATTCCAGTTCATAATTTGTTTTTCTTCCTACAAGAAGGTGTTTGGAAAGAAAGGAAACAAGATATTGTGGCACTTTATTATCACTTGTTGAACTTATGCCTGAAACTGTGAACACATGGCTCAGGATAAATGGGGACATAAACAGGTTGCTTGGCAATATAAGAGGAAGGAGGGAGACCATAAATCCACTGCTGTAGTCTTTTAAGAAACTAGTTGTTATAATAGTAAAAATAGTAATAGTAATAATAATGATACATGATTAGGGCAAAAAAATACAAAAATACTAAAGGATTAATGTAAAAACTTAAAAGTGCCACCACTTCCCATTTCTAATCATACTTTTCAAAGGTAATCATTATTAAATTTTTTGTATATCCAATCAGATATTTTCTACGCTCAAGTGGACATACCTGTATTATATACGTTTTTTTTACACTATATAAATATGACAATATACTGTTTTGCAAACCTTTTCACTTAAAAAACATACTGGGGCATCTTTCCATATCAATACATAGGATTCTACCTTCTTTTTATTATCATTTATTTAGTTATTTGACAGAGAGAGCACAAGCACACAGAGCGTCAGGCAGAGATAGAAACAGGCTCCCCGATGAGCAAGGAGTCTGATGCGGGACTCCATCCCAGAACCCTGGGATCATGACCTGAGCCCAAGGCAGCTGTTTAACTGACTGAGCCACCCAGGCATCCCTATTTATTATTTTTAAAAGATTTTATTTATTTATTTGAGATGGAGAGAGAGAGAGTACAAGCTGGGAGAGAGGCAGAGGGAGAGGGAGAAGCAGACTCCCCACTAAGTAGGGAGCCTGATGTGGGGCTCGATACCAGGACCCTGGCTTCATGACCTGAGCCAAAGGCAGGTAGATGTTCAAATGACTGAGCCACCCAGTTGCCCCTCTACATTCTTTTTAATAGCTAACTCCCCAATATAAATATATCATCATTTATTTATCCAGACCTATACTGATGATATTTAAATTATTTTCATTCTGTTCTAATTGTTATACAAAGCCAGAATGTATCCTTCTTATAGTTTTTTCCAGTAATTTTTGTTTTAAGTCATTTGGAATCAAGCTAACCTACCACTTACTAGCTCTTTAAACCCTTGAAAATCATGATCATATGGGGGTAAATGGAAGAACAAATACGAGTTTTGAGTTACAATACTGGGATATCAGAAATCAATAGGGGAAATGATTTCTTCAAATAAAAACCATCTAAATATCTGACAAACTATTAAAATTGGTGCCTACACATTATAGCCTATGAGGCTGATGGGCTATTACACAATGATCAAAAACATGAAGACTGCAGCATCATGACACATGCTATAATGCTAAGTGAGAGAAGACGTA
Organism: Taxidea taxus jeffersonii; assembly: GCA_003697995.1. Classification (NCBI taxonomy): domain Eukaryota; kingdom Metazoa; phylum Chordata; class Mammalia; order Carnivora; family Mustelidae; genus Taxidea; species Taxidea taxus. The sequence goes on along the minus strand of ML101313.1, from coordinate 54,976 downwards.
GTTACATGGAACTAAGATTAACTATGAAATATGCCTGCATATGAAAAAAAGAGATACTCAAATGAAATGTAGCTCAGTTAGGGTACTAAGAGCATAGTTCTTTCACTACTTCCTTTCAAAATATCCTTTAATATTTTATAATTTAGTTTCTGTGGTGAATGAAAAAAAGAAAAATTGAGAGCTATTACAAAGATCAGAATCATCATTCTCAGTTTCAGGGCCCTCAACACCCTCTTTACTTTCTTCCCTGATTATTTTGGAGATATCAACTGTCATAGTAATAATCAGGTCTTGAAATTTCTTTTTTTTCTTTTTTTTAAAAAATATTTTATTTATTTATTCATCAGAGAGAGAGGCACAGGGAGAGAGGGAACACAAGCAGGGGGAGCGAGAGAGGGAGAAGCAGGCTTCCCGCTGAGCAAGCAGCCCGATGTGGGGCTCGATCCCAGGACGCTGGGATCATGACCTGAGCCGAAGGCAGACGCTTAACGACTGAGCCACCCAGGCACCCCAGGTCTTGAAATTTCTTGATGGCAAAGCTACAATCAGCAAACAAAGCGTGAAGTATGACTGTCCAGAAGAGACAGAATGGAATGGAATGGAAGGTGTTAGAGATTAGACAAGGAAAAGAACGGATAATCAGGAAGAGTTCCAACTTAAACCATGTTCACAATCATCCAGTGCTACCATTCTATCTTCCCATAGACAGGGAACTGAGATGAATTTCCACATCATACGGTCAGGGCAATATGGGGGTCAAAAACCCAAGGTAATGATTAAGACCTGCATACTTAAGGAAGAAATGGTCATACTCTCAAGCCAACATGAAAGTTCCTATTTTGGGAATTTAAAGTCTCACACCCTCGTCAGAATTCTTTAAATTCATAAGCACTCATTCCTCTCAAAAAACTTCATCCTTTCTTTTAAAGATTTATTTATTTATTTGAGAGACAGAGTGAGTGAGTGCTGGTAGGGTGGGGTGAGAAGCAGAGGGAGAAGGAGAGAGAAACCCAAGCAGTCTCTGTGCTGAGCACAGAGCAAAACATGGGGCTTGATCCCAGGACCTCAAGGATCACAACCTGAGCTGAAACCAGGAGTGGGACACTTAACTAACTGTGCCACTCAGGCACCCTGCATCCATTTTATAAGCACTTATTAATTCCTTGAATTAATATGAGTCACACTTTTTTTTTTTAAAAAAGGGGCTTTTTAAAAAAAAATATTCTCTGTCGTGATGCCCAAATATTTTACAAATCACTGGCCTGTGATGAATAATAACAGACAAAAAGCTAGTGAGTAAACTAGCTTTTAGTTTTAGTGAGTAAAATAGATTACACTATTTTGGTCACTGTGTGCCTTTGACATGAAAGGTTGTTTATTTACAATGCCACATCACTTTGGTTCTAAAGAGAGTGGCATATAAGCTCTGGCTGTTTAAATATTAACTACTGATGAGTCACATTTGCAGCTGGAACTCACTCTAGAAAAACAGGGAGAGAAATGTTCGCTTATAAGGACTGGATGTTCATACTCACATTTATAATAAGACATGGTGAAAACTTGTCTACTTTCTTGTCAAATGATTTACTTTCAAAATAAATTTCCTTTTTTGGCTATCCACAGGAAATATTTTTATTAATAACTTGGCAAAAATCTAAAAAGGCATGCTTATCAAATCTTCCTTTTTTTCTTTCACCAAAATACTTCCTAACTGCCTATCATGTGAATGAACTATGTTGGGCCTTGAGATAAACTTGAGACACGAGGAAGCAGAAGATATAAGCCTTGTTCTCCAGAACTCATGGTTTCATTGCAGGGCCGGGGGGTGGCATATGTAATCACAGTTAAAGAACCTTCAATACAGGATCATCAGGAACAGAATCAGGATTGAAAAAAATCCCAGTATGGCCTGTAAGATGTTTAGGTGCTCAAAATCAATTACATAGCCACAAAATGCAGAAAGTCTGAGTTGATGGCAACTTATATGAAAAAGATGTAAAGGTTTCAGCTGAGTAAAACACCGTAAAAGCATAAAAGTCAACTAGTGAAATGGTTGTTAAGATAGCTAATCTAAATTAAGAGCAATACTGTGTCCAGACCAAGGAAGATAATAATGTCACTATCTCCATACCCAGAGTTAGTGGTGCTGTTTTATGAGGCTCATTCATAACAAAACTAGGAGAGAGAGGGAGGGAGAGAGGGAAGGAAAGAAAGTGAGTGAGAGAGTATATATTCATGCTAGACAGTGGTGATAGTGAGGCATCTATAAAACATATATACAGAAAGGCTGAAGGAACTAAAGACATTTGGCTTGAAAGAGGACCTGGGGTGAGTGGTGAAGGGGGCAGCTCTGATGCCTCTGAGCTGGTAAAAGAGAGCTGAACTGCGCTGCATGGAAATAAAGGCAAATTTTGGCCTCATATGAAGCACTTCTAATGGCCTGGGCTTTCCAACACTGAACTATCTAGAAGAGGGGTAAACTCTACAGTTAGTAGTAATCAAGCAGAGATGGATGATCATTTGTTAAGAAAACCCTAGGAGAAATTCTTACACTTGGTAGAAATTGTAACAGATTCTGAAGTTCTTCCTATCTTAGAAAAGCTTCTGGCTACCTTGTTAGCTGCAGGCAAAAATATTAAAAAGATGATATCCACCACAGCTACTTTTAAGAGCAGTTAATCTCAAAAAGCAGAAAAGGAGTCAGGAATCAGGACTGAACTTCATGTAAGACCTAGAAGGCTTTGTGACTTTGAGATGATTGCCAGAAGTATTGGGAGGGAGACCAATGATAGCCAATAACTGGCCTGACCACTCAAACACCACTCTTGCTATCTCCACTAGTCTCAGAGGTTGCTTGCTGCCTTAAGTGAAAGGCAATTTTTTTGAAGTCCCCTTTTCTCCAATTCTCTCCCTATTTAATCCTTTCCAGGGCATGAAGAATGTCAAAACTTAAGAATCTGCGGGATGCCTGGGTGGCTCAGTTGGTTAAGCAGCTGCCTTCGGCTCAGGTCATGATCCCAGCGTCCTGGGATCCAGTCCCACATCAGGCTCCTTGCTCGGCAGGGAGCCTGCTTCTCCCTCTGCCTCTGCCTACCACTCTGTCTGCCTGTGCTTGCTCTCTCTCTCTCTATAACAAATAAATAAATAAAATCTTAAAAAAAAAAAAAAAACACTTAAGAATCTGCAATATTCTCCTGTATTCAGGAAGAGCACAATGCTATTCCTACATAATAGGTTCATGAAATTTTTCACTACATATTGAAAAGGGAAGACTGGCCTGATCTGATGGGTCTACTGGGAAGGGCTTACAGAGGAAATCCTGCAGACTGGCCTGGTCACCTTCCACAAGCCCCCTCAAACTTCTAAGGTGGGCTGGATCTAGCATGTTTTTACTTGAGCCTTAGATTTGTGAAACATGTATAAACATATTTAATTAAAAAGGAGCTGTGATAATTGTCACCCTGAAATTTATAAAAAGAGGAAAAACATAACAGTCAACTTTAAAAGTTTAGTTCTGGGACGCCTGGGTGGCTCAGTTGGTTAAGCGGCTGCCTTCGGCTCAGGTCGTGATCCCAGCGTCCTGGGATCGAGTCCCACATCGGGCTCCTTGCTCAGCAGGGAGCCTGCTTCTGCCTCTGCCTGCCACTCTGTCTGCCTGTGCTCGCGCTCTTTCTCTCTCTAACAAATAAATAAATAAAATCTTTAAAAAAATAAAAAAAAATAAAAGTTTAGTTCTGGGAAGACAAGACTCAAGTTACACAAATGCTCTGTGAACTCAGTTCAATCTTAAATCCTATGCCTGGAACATTCCATATTTAAGGATATAATCAATAAACAAACATATGCTGAGAGGCTATTGTGAGCAAGAACCCATTCAGGTTCAATGAAAGACAGATGCCTATCTTGGCCTTACTAGGTCATGACTATGGCTGATTACTGCCACAGCCAGGATATAAGACCACTTGAATAACACTGTGTGGTTCTTAAAGAATTCTACATAATCTAGGAAGTGAAATTCAAATTCCTTCAATAGTACTTCCAATAGTGGTACTTGAAATAAAAACATGTTTCAATCATATAAAACTGTCAGACTGAAGAAAGCATACAGCAAAGGAATGTCGACAATGTCAAACAATGAAACTAGTGCTGAACAATTTTGTCTTTTGCAAGAGGTATCCTATAGATATAACCTCTTTAGGGTTGGTAACACTTGCATAGTCAAGATATTTTTGCGGATAAAAAAAAATTAAAAAAAAAAAAAAAAAGATATTTTTCCGGAAGCCAGTAAGATATTTCAGAAATTAGAGCTTTTAGGTAAAAAACAGGTAAGTTTTTAAAAATTATAAATCTAATTAAAAAATCTTCAAAGGTCACAGGTTAATACAATAGCATAAGACAAGCCTTCCAAATTAAGAGAACAAGGATAAAATGACAGTGCTATGGTATTTCGAACGTGTATTTTAGTAGTTACTCAGTAGTTATCTTTAAAATAGATTTATAGTCTCAGTATGATAAAATGCTGCTTGCAAGTTATCAAACCCTCCTCCTCTCTTTTAGTATAAAGAAATGAAAAGAGAAGGAAACTACCAAAAATCGATACCCCATACAATGTGTATTTCAGGTGGGTGAAAGCATTCAAAGGCTGATTTGTGAGCATGCTCATGGCGCATCACAGATCCCCAATCACCTGTCCCTTCAAGGAGCCAGAGAATAAGTAGCTTTAGTTAACTATGTTTATTTACCTACTCAGCAAACAGGGGAGATATATGGTCTGGTAAAAAAAGGTCAACTGGACAAGAAAATTTGCAAACTTCTGGGCTTTCAGCTAAGCTATATGCTAACTAAGCACATGGAGAAAACAGACTTGACTTACCTGCACTGCCGAGCTGTTTATAAAACCTGTACTCTAAATGAAGCTGTGGAGCACGTGATTTTATTGGTTCCTGAAACCCAAGAAGAGAAATTGTGATCAGATGTAGACAAATAAAATTTTTCCATTCCTAGGTTTTCAAAGTAAACCAGGGCTAAGACCACTTAATATTTTAGAGATGATATCCATATATGATAGCATTTTCTTACCACAATTTCTCTTTGAAAGCACAGCTAGGGGAAGATGAAGCTGAAGTATATACAATCCCTTCACAGATATTTAAGTACAAATACTCTATGTGTGAGACATCTTTCAAGGATAGCTCCCTCACCATGAAATATTCTCCTGAAATGTATTCTCCTAGGAAACCAGATGCCAAACCTTTCAATTAAAGACCAGCATGTATGCCTGTTTTATTATGAATTTTGGGTGATAAACAGTATTGTTTTTTAGAAAAATGACACATGCTCAGAAAAAAATTTCAAATACACAAAATTAGGAAGAGACTAAAAGTAATCTGGGATCCTATCATTTTAAAGAAAAGCACTATTAACATTTTGGTGAATGTCCTTCTAAATATTTACATGTATATTTCCATATAATACAGACTTGAAAAGATATTTAAAATGAACGAGATACTATATTTTTCTTCTGTGTCTTTAAATTCAACAACATAATGATGATGACATCTTCCCATGGCAGTAAATAGCTTCATATATATATATATATATATTTTAAAAAATAGGCTCCATGCCCAATGTAGGGCCTGAACTCACGAACTTGAGATCAAGAGTCATATGCCCTACAAACTGAGTAAAGCTTTATATAAATTTTAATGGCTATAGTATTTCCCTGTATGTGTGTATTGTGTGTGTACACATATTCGAAAATTTTTGGCTGTTTTGACGGTTTTCAGTTTTCATTATTATGAATAATCCTGGAGGAACATTATATGCACATGTATTTTTACACTCAAGAAAATTAGAGACTATAAATGTAATTAAAATATGTATCTTTAAAAAAGTAAAATAAAATATGTACCTTTAATCAATATGATGTTCAAGTTTGCAAAAATTGTTTTTAAGACCTTGGGGATAAAACAGCCAAACTACCATTTTGCTCTACATCAAACTTTAAGGAGCTGGTTAATTGTTCTGAACTGACAGTATACTGGGCAACTAGCTAACAAGAAAATCAAACATTACCCTGGAAAGTAGATCTACATACCCATTAGGATAGCTATTATCAAAACCATACAAAGTAAGTGTTCATGAGGATGTGGAGAAATTGGACCCCTTGTGCATTGCTGGTGGGGATGTGAAATGGTACAGCTATTATGGAAAACAATATGGAAGTTCCTCCAAAAATTAAACAAAAAATTATCACATGATCCAGCAATTTTACTTCTGCATACATACCTGAAAAAACTGAAAGCAGGGACTCAAACTGATATTTATATGCCCATGTTCATAGCAATATTATTTACAATAATCAAAAGGTGGAAGTGACCCAAGTATCTAGCAACACCCGAAGAAACAAAACGAGATTACATTTTGTTACATGCATGCACATGTGCGTGCACACACGCACACACACAATATTATTCAGCCATGAAAATGAAAGACATCTGGACACATACATGGATGAACCCTGAAGACAGTATGCTAAGCAAACTAAGCCAGACACAAAAGGTCAAATACTACATGATTCACTAATATGAGGTACCTAGAGTAGTCAAATTTATAGAGACAGAAAAGTTAAATGGTGGTTGCCAGGGGCTACGAGGGAGGAGATGGACGGACAGTCAGTGTTTAATACAGAATTTCAGCTGAGGAAGATGAAAAAGTTCTAGAGAAGGATGGTGGCAATGGCTGCACACCAGTGTGAATGTACTTAATGCCACAGAGCTACACACTTAAAAACGGGTTAAAATGAATCCTAGATACAATTCTAACAGATACATGATTTTTAAATTTTCTTTCCCATTCCATGGGTTGTCTTCTCACTGTATTCAGAGTCCTTTGATACAAAAAAGTTAATTTTTACAAAGTCCAATCAATCTCCTTCCTTGCTTGTGCTTTTTGTGTCATCTAAAAAGTCACTGCCAAATCCAATGTCATGAAGTTTTTCCCCTAAATTTTCTTCTAAGAGATTTATAGTTTTGGCTCTTATATTTAGATCTTTGATCCATTTTGAGTTACTTTTTTATGTTTGACGTAAAGTAAGGGTTCAACTTTAATGCATGTGGATATCGGGTTTTCCTAACAACATTTGTGTAAAAAACTGTCCTTTCTCCAGTGAATGGTTACTTGTCCTTTTTTTAAGACCGGCTCAAAAGAAGGAGATCCCATAGTTTCCCTTGATAATTCATCCTGATGTTAAATACATTTCATGATTTCAAACGTCTTTATATGTAGTTTAAATCTCCACAACTGAAACTTCTTTTCTGTCCCTGACAAAAATGAAATAGCTCCTCAATAACCGGTGAATACTATAACAACTATCTTCAAATAACAAAAGTATTCAATCATTTCTTAGACTTTCTTTATTCAGGCAAAGTAATTTCAATTCCTTTAACCTTTCCTCACTGGTCCTATTTTTCAGTTCTTTGATCATCTTTGAAGGCTCTTCCTGAACCCACTTGTTTTCTACATTTTTCTTAAGATATAGAATCCATAAATCATGGAAATCAAAAATTTCCTTGAAGTTATCTAATCTATCCCTTTGCTTCTGGGAAGGCTGAAATAGTTCATATCCCTAACCAGCTCCGTGAAAGAACTCATATCCTTCTTTGATTATAAAATCAGCAATCATCAGAGTTGAACTTTAACCTTCTCAAGATTCTTGTAGTCCAAAGAAAAAGTACATAAGACTAATTACACTATAAAGTCACTTCTTTATTCATTTACATCTTCAAAGAGAGAAGGATCACTGTTGAGTCTCCATTTGGCTTTAGATCTTCTACTGTAGCACCAGTAAAGCAGCCAGTGATGGAATTTGTCCTTCAGAAAAATCCCTAATAATTCATAAGGATCCAAACAGAAACAGGACAACAAATTAATATGGAACCAGAGATTTTTCTTTCTGGAGGTTTTTTCTGGAGAAAGTCTTTGGATTCTGACAAACCACAAGGAACAATGAATGAAAAAGCCTTCTTCAAACACAATATTCTAAAACTTCACTGTGGACACGTTGATAGGAAATACTCAATCTGATGGGGGTAACTAAGCCAGCAGATTAAAAAAACACAAAAACTCTTTAGAGTTACAAGGCTGAAAGTGGACATAGATGTCACATATATTCAGACATGAGGAGCTCTTTATCACAGATGAAAGGACATATACCCTTTGGCCAACCCCTTTAGCATACAGCTGAAGCCTGCTCAGACAATTAGAGCTTCAAGGTGCTCTTCTGGAAGCACTATAAAGAAAGTACATATAAACATTCAGTCTACGTCTTGTGGAAGGCGGCAAGATTAGTAGCATGGAGAGAATTTTTTTTCTTTTTTAACAACTGTTAGAAATCTTCTGTTAAAAAGAACCTGAGAAATCTCGGTGATGGGGTAAAGGAAGGGCTCATTATACTATTTTATGTTGTATATGATTTTTTTAAAAGGTTCCTAGAAATCTAAGAAACAAAAGCCTACAATGAAGATCCAAACAAAGTAGAAAGAACAGTACCAGCAGGGTATCCTTATACTTCTGTGCCAGATGCTGATTACATTTCCACAGAGGGCTGGCTATCTGCCAGAATCTGGGTTATTCTGGAACACACATGTCTGCCTGAAATCCTAAACCGACAGCAGACGGCTACCTTGTAGGACTATAATGCTTAAGGCAAATTTTGCTATTACAATGAAAATAGCTCAATTACTGTCCTCATATCTCCCATGGAGAACACAGCCCAACAGCAAGAGAGGAGGCCCATAGGCAAGATTGTTATCCTATAAAAAGCCTTTATTTAAGATTTATTTGAAAGAGAAATGAGCTCCTGAGACACACCATACTAGATGATATGAAGTCTATTTTTAGCTTTCACTCTTGCCCATACAAAGTAGAATAAAGTTTAATAAACTACAAGTGAAATGCAGTAATCCATAGTAGTCCATCATGTGAGCAATATGTTATATGCTTATCTAATGAGGTTAACTAGTATGAATTTGGAAGAAGAAATCTAGATAGAAAAGACTGTCCCTAACAAAAAGCTTCTAGAGAAGTCTTGATAAATAAAAGGACAATAAGAAAGATATAGCATTGAGACAGTATTTTAAAGTGTTTCAGGAGCTGCTTCCTCCTGTTACTAGTCCAACTTACCCAAGCAGTAAAACGGAAAAATTAAAAACAAAAACAAAAAAACATGAACTAGGGAACACTTCTACTGAACCAAATTCCTATAAATAAAAAATACGGTTACTCCTTTGATATTCAATCTGAGAAAATATTTGGCCTGCATTGTTACATGCATTACCTGTCTTCCTGCTCCCATTTCTCCAACAAGAGTTCCAAGTCAACAAACATAAGAAAACACTTGGTTCCCTAGCAGCTACCCGCTCTAAGCCCTGCTTCCTGTCCACGTCTTTGTAAAGAAACCGATCTGATACCTGTCTGATAATTGTCTTCAAAAGACAACTCTGACTTTTCTATAAACTGACAAGCTCAATCCACACACAGAGCAGGTGTGGATGTGGTTAAGTGCAATTTGTTAGAAAAGAACAGCATTATCACAATTATCACACCATACTTCCTTCAATCATTAACTCCTCTGTCTTCCAACTAATAAAGCCCCAAACTGCCTATAAATCCTGGGAAACTTACTAGGAAGACAAACATTTATACAGTATCATAGAAACTAGTCATCTGACATCTCATATGACTAGAAATGATTTTGTATTGACCTTAAATATTAAGATAAAGAATTTTCTTCTAAAATTACTCTTCCTCGGGATGCCTGGGTGGCTCAGTTGGTTAAGCAGCTGCCTTCGGCTCAGGTCATGATCCCAGCGTCCTGGGATCGAGTCCCACATCGGGCTCCTTGCTTGGCAGGGACCCTGCTTCTCCCTCTGCCTCTGCCTGCCACTCTGTCTGCCTGTGCTCGCTCTCTCTCTCTCTAACAAATAAATAAAATCTTTAAAAAAAATAAAAATAAAAAAATAAAATTATTCTTCCTCAAAAATAACATTTTTAAAAACAGGATGTTATCTTTAATGAACACTTTAGTTATTTATAAGATTAGTATTGACAAAACCAAGTCAACTTTTTGTTTCAAATGTGAACACAAGATTTTCACATTTGACAGTTTTTAAGGCCATGATTTGATGATCAGATTTGGTTCTCTACTACTAAGTATATTAATAAATACCTTACATTTTAAAAATGGATTAGTCATAGTCAAGCAAAAGGAAGTTTTTATCTTTTAAAATAGCACTGTGAAAGTTACAAAATTCACAGAAATTACAAATCTTCCAGTGTCTTTCTTCCAGCTATTTTTTAATAACTATTTTTTGATTCATTGCTGCTGAAACTATAGTTAGCAACATCTAACTACACAGCATTACACAGTATACAGTGATTCATTACTGTAACACTATATATGGTTGAGGGAAAGTGACTATGTGGGAACATATGCAAAGGAAAAAAATTAATATTTTTGTGAATGCTTACAACTATTCCCTGTAAAAAAATATGTGAGGGTGAGACACCAAAACATAATTACCACAAATATAAATTTTACTCACCAGTTTGATAGCAACATATTCATTGGTGTAGAGATTTTTGCCTAGGGGAAAACAGAATGTATATGTTTTAGTGACATTTATTTTGGGAAATGCAAAGCAAAATCTTAGCTTACAGGGTCATGAGAAAGTTCACATTCCCAATGCTACTCACATATATGAAACATGATTTATAAGTGAAAAGCTAAACAGAGATAATGAGACCCAGTAAGACAAGAATAGAAACCACTTGAGGATTTGGAAATTTAAGTTAGGCATGAGAACTTAAAAAAAAGAAAACAAATTTCTTTTCTCTCTCATACACACATTTTGTTATTTATTATTTCCCAACTATTAAACTATGAAGCAAACCAAGAAACGCCACAATGTCAAAAACACACATTTTAACTCTTGGCACAATAAACACAAACCCCTCAATTTTTTGAACTCACTAACAAATAGGAATTATATATTATTTGTCACGGTATTTAGTGTCACCCTGGCAAAAAGGACAGTGTGAAATAAAACCAATTACTGCCCATCCTCCTTTTGGAAGACTCATCTCAGTAGATGATTCTCAAAGCTGTTGTGATTCTTCACCAGAACTCTAGCTCTTTATGAGCAGAAAACAGCTCTCCACCTGGATAACACTTAGAAGTCTCAAAGTTCTTCTTGCAATATTAACAACTTTTCCTTTCAACTTCTCCACCTGCATAAATGGAACTAATATTCTCCTAGACATCTAAAGTGCCTGGAGTGAGGATGAGGATGAAAGCAGCAATTAACCACTTGGTTAGCCCGTATTCCACGCTGGGTGCTTAGCCACCCTCACCTACCCATCTCTACTGACTCTTGAAGGCTAATTTTAATTCCTCCTGAGTGTTTAGTTATGGCATTGGATTTCACACTTCTTCTTATAGATCTGTCCTATCTTAATCAGCTAGATTATAAATATCTTGAGGGTAGGAATTTTATCTAATAGTTCTCTCAATGTCCTATGGTGCTTAAGACCATGTTCTGCACATCTCAAAGACACCCAAAACCTTGACTAATGAGAAGTTACTGGCACATATAGTATAACTACTGTTATACTATAAAATACTTTAAAATATTAAATAATACATAGAAGGGGGCACCTGGGTGGCTCAGTGGGTTAAGCCTCTGCCTTCGACTCAAGTCATGATCTCAGGGTCCTGGATTGAGCCCCACATCGGGCTCTCTGCTCAGCAGGGAGCCTGCTTCCTCCTCTCTCTCTGCCTGCTTCTCTGCCTACTTGTGATCTCTATCAAGTAAATAAAAAAAATAAAACTAAATAATACATAGAAGGGACGCCTGGGTGGCTCAGTTGGTTAAGCGGCTGCCTTGGGCTCAGGTCATGATCCCAGCGTCCTGGGATCGAGTCCCACATCGGGCTCCTTGCTCAGCAGGGAGCCTGCTTCTCCCTCTGCCTCTGCCTCCCACTCTGTCTGTCTGTGCTCGCTCCTGTGCTCTCTATCTGACAAATAAATAAATAAAATCTTTAAAAAAAATAATACATAAAAGTAAATGTTATATTTATACATATACATGCACATATATGTACACAGTTGATTATATATGCATGGAAAAGGATAGAGAAAGATGTACATTACGGTATTAAAATGACTGTTTTTTAGTATTTTCTGATTTTTGTTTTTATAATGAACAAAAAGCTGCTTGCAATATAAGTTCCCATTTTAACCAGGATCTAGACAACAGATGGCCCTCTGCAAATCATATTATTATAATTTTAATACTGCTATCAGGTTGCCAAGCACCTTTATGTGTCAAAGAGCACATTAATTTAGGAATAACTTTTGTCTGCAAATAACATAATAAAGAGGACTCAGAGATTGCCAGAGAAATACCTAAGAAACCATTTTAAGATGAAAAACTTCTTTATTTTTAGAAGCAAAAGTAGAAAAAAAGGTATTTTTTCTCTATATATTAATTGCATTAAGCTTTTTTTTTTTAAAGATTTTATTTATTTATTTGACAGACAGAGATCACAAGTAGGCAGAGAGGCAAGCAGAGAGAGAGGAAGGGAAGCAGGCTCCCTGCTGAGCAGAGAGCCCGACTTGGGGCTTGATCCCAGGACCCTCAGATCATGACCCGAGCCAAAGGCAGAGGCTTTAACCCACTGAGCCACCCAGGTGCCCCTGCATTAAGCTTCTAAAAGTTAATTTGTTTTTCTGATTAATCCTCTCACCAAAAACATTTTTAAAAATGTATTTGATGCAATTGTAAAAAGGATACTAATAACTGGGAGCAGATGGTTGAAGTAGAAACAGCCAATAGAGACAGATTAAAACTCCAACTTAGGCAGGCATCTCATATCTGTGTGGATTCTCCACATGTACAAAATTAAATTTTATTTTCCCCCAAAGCAGGGGTGGTACCTGGGTGGCTCAGTGGGTTAAGCCTCTGCCTTCGGCTCAGGTCATGATCCCCAGGTCCTGGGACTAAGCCTATGTTGGGCTCTCTGCTGAGCAGGGAGTCTGCTTCTCCCTTTCCCTCTGCTCCTCCTCCTGCTCATACTTGCACTTGGTGTCCCTCTCTCAAAATATATAAATAATCTTTTAAAAACAAAAACCAAGAAACTCCAACTTGGCCACAGACTTCTCCTACACCAAATACAATACTGCATAAAGATTTTTCAGAAAAAAAAAAAAAAAAAGATTTTTCAGGACAGCTCTTCCTGGCACAGTATAAGCACTGTTATTATAACCCAAAATCAACTTTGGCACAAGGCTGACCCTAAAAATTTAGTATCACTTAGAGGAAAATGGTCAAGTTTAAAATTGTAAACATGTTTAGGAGTCTTTATGAATTGGACATCACCCTTTCCACCCCCTGCCCAGCAAGTTTTTTCAACAGTAAGAATTCCTATGGGGAGTAGAGGCACCAAAATTCACCCCTTACACATTTAAAGTACAATATGCCCTTACTGTCAAAGAATTAACTTAACCTTTGAAGTACATGCTTAACCTAACAGATCTTCAATTCCACAGATACAACATTTAAGTGAAGTAAGGTGATGGTGTACATGTAAGGGAGTAATAAACCTAGATTCTGATCTGTGAGCAAGAAAAGAGAGAAGGCAGTTTAGGATTTCTTGGGGAAAATATTCTTTTCTTTCTTGTCCCCATCTACTCTCCCCACCTGCATCCCCTGGTGCAGGTGGGGAGAGTAAATCCAATGAGCTGGATTTTAATAGATGAAAAAGGGGAAAAGGCATCCCAAGGCAAAGAAATTGTGTGAAAAAACAAAAAAGCGATGAAGTAGATATAGTCTAACAATGAAAGGTGGTCTGGGAGTCGATGGACTATAAACTGCATCATGAGCATCAGGAAGGAGCAGGAATAGGCAAAGAATGGCTGGGTAACAAAAGAGACTAGAAAAGTAAGGCTCAGGCCAAACAGGAAAAATCCTCAATGCCATCTTAAAGTTTAAAACAAAAAATTTTGGGGGCGCCTGGGTGGCTCAGTGGGTTGGGCCTCTGCCTTCGGCTTGGGTCATGGTCTCGGGGTCCTGGGATCGAGCCCCACATCGGGCTCTCTGCTCGGTGGGGAGCCTGCCCCCCCCCCGCCTGCCTCTCTGCCTACTTGTGATCTCTCTCTCTCTCTCTCTTAAATAAATAAAATCTTAAAAAAAATTTTTTTTGTAGGGTAGTGACATGATCAGGTCTGTGATTATGAATAACCATTTGTGAGGAAGCATAAATGATGAACTAGAAAATAAGAGAACAGAGGTGCATGGGCAATGCAGCTGGTTAAGCCTCCGACTCTTGGTTTTGGCTCAGGTGGTGGTATCAGTGTTGCCAGATCAAGCCCTGCATCAGGCTCCATGCTCAGTACGAAGTCTGCTTAACATTCTCTCTCTTGGGGGCACCTGGGTGGCTCAGTGGATTAAAGCCTCCGCTTTCGGCTCGGGTCATGATCTCAGGGTCTTGGGATCGAGCCCCGCATCGGGCTCTCTGCTCAGCAGGGAGCCTGCTTCCCCCTCTATCTCTGCTGCTTGTGATCTCTGTCTGTCAAATAAATAAACAAAATCTTTAAAAAAAAACAACATTCTCTCTCCTGCTCCTTCTGCCCACCCCCTCAGTGCTTGCTGGCTCTCTCTAAAATAAATCTTTTTTTTTTTTAAGATTTTATTTATTTGACAGAGAGAGACAGCAAGAGAGGGAACACAAGCAGGGGGAGTGAGAGAGGGAGAAGCAGGCTCCCCTCGGAGCAAGGAGCCTGATGCTGGACTCGATCCCAGACCCTGGCATCATAACCTGAGCCAAAGGCAGACGCATAATGACTGAGCCACCCAGGCACCCAAATAAACAGATCTTTTTTAAAAAGAAGGAAAGAAAAATAAGAGACCAAAGGTAGGGGAAAGCATTTGTACATTTAATACCCAGCCTATGCAGATATCAGACATCTAACACTCAGTTCTCACCCTGCAGAGACTGTATTCTAGCTCCTCATACAGGGTCTTGCACAGGTGGCTCAATTATTAAGTTAATCACATATTACGACGAGTTACAAGAAAAATATGTACAAGTCAATACAGGAGCTTGGATGAGGGAGGGTAAAGCATTCCACCACAAGGGGCATTTGAGGGAAGGCTCACAGAGGAGACAATAAAGGGTATATAATAAAATACTAATTTGAATAGTGAGGTGGAAACATGACAGTAATTGTGCAGAATTTGATATACTCTGGGTAAGCCAATATGAATAGAGCACAAGTATATGGACAGAAATGGCGAGAAGTAGAGCCAGAAAGATCCAATAGGAACAGGTGAATAACCTTGAACTCCAGCTTCTTACTCTAAGGTATATAAAACCATGTGTACGTGGAGAGGTGTCAGGCCATAAGATATACAAATAATACATAATTTTCTTAGATCTTCACTTTTCTTTGAAGATTTGGGGAAAATCTTTTGTATAGTTAAAAAGTTATTACAGAAATTGCACAGATTTCATTTGAAGAAAAAAAAAAGCAAGTGTTTAAGGAAATCCCAAGCATTTATGGATGTGCTTCTTCCAGAGACCACAGGGGTCTCACCAATCAGTGGAGAAACTGTTTCTCATTTTCCCTATGCTCATCTGGGCGGCCCAGCTTTCACAATGTATTTCACTTCCATCTCTTGTGAGCCACGTGTTGCCAGGGAAAGAGGTGATTTAGCCATACAACTATTTCTTCTATGGACTTGCCAGTAAGTTCTTTTTTTACTCTAGCATCCTTGCTTTCTGAGTTCCTAGTGTCTCCAATTCTTGAGCTTAACTTGTGTATTTTATATTACAAACTGGCCTAACCTTTCAATCATCAGCTTTCTCTGGACTGCTAAGTCACTTACCACTAGACTACTTGCTTTCCAGCTTCCAAAATTTTGTTAACATTTCTCACCTGTTTTCCTCTTCTCTCCCACATTTTTTTGTTGTTGTTCTTTAAGGTTTTATGACTTAAAAGGTCAAAAAGAATGTTCAACTATTCTTCTTATCCCTAGCAACAAACACAGTATTTGATATATAATAGGTAACAGATGCTAGCTGCAGTGAACCAAATTAACTTAACATACAGAGGAGTTCTTCTGAGAAAGTACTAGGATAATAAAAAAAAAGAAGTCTAGTTTACAATCAGATATGGATAATCCTAAATGCAAATACAGGAGTTTTGACTTCGTTATTCAGCTTGCTGTGAAACCAACAAAGGTCTTGTGCTAAGAGAAAAAGCATAATGGTGAAATACTAATTATTAATCTGGCCCCAAAGTATAAAGTAAAAGAGAGGAGAATACTTAGAGAGATGATGAAGGAGAAACTTCGATAACAGAACACTTTAAAAATAACATCTACCACACCTAGTATGATTATGAGCATTAGATGAGTTAGAATATGTGAAACTACTTTATAAGCTGCTAGGTGCTAGATAAACTTAATTTTTTTTTAATTTAAGCTTTTTTATTTTTTTTTCCTTTTTTTTTTTTTTTTAAAGATTTTATTTATTTATGAGAGAGGGAGAGAGAGAGAGCGAGCACAGGCAGACAGAGTGGCAGGCAGAGGCAGAGGGAGAAGCAGGCTCCCTGCCGAGCAAGGAGCCCGACGCGGGACTCGATCCCAGGATTGCTGGGATCATGACCTGAGCTGAAGGCAGCCGCTTAACCAACTGAGCCACCCAGGCGTCCCTAAGCTTTTTTATTTAAACATATAATGTAACCCCACCACCCTCCCCCAACCCCCTTCCTCCCCCACCCCCCTCAGTCTGTTTTATGACATTAAGAGTCTCTTTTGGTTTGTCTCCCGATCCCATCTTGTTTCATTTTTTCTTTTCCTGCCACCTTAACCCTTATTGCAGGGTATGAGCCAATATTTCCTGGCAGAAAATGACCTAAAAAATACAATATATAGGGGCACCTGGGTGGCTCAGTGGGTTAAAGCCTCTGCTTTCGGCTCAGGTCATGATCCCAGAGTCCTGGGATAGAGCCCCGCATGGGGCTCTCTGCTCAGTGGGGAGCCTGCTTCCTCCTCTCTCTGCCTGCTTCTCTGCCTACTTGTGATCTCTCTCTCTCTCTCTGTCTGTCAAATAAATAAATAAATAAATAATCTTTAAAAAAAAAAAAGATTTATAATCAAGGCATTTCAAAGAAGAAAAACTAATAATCTTTGGATTATATGTAAAAGTGGGGGATAAGGAAAAGAGAAGGGTCAAAAATGATGTCTCCCTTAGTGGACAATAGAAAGAGAACCAAGAGAAGAAGCTCTTCTCTTCCACTCTACCATGATGATGCCTCCTTCCAAATTCCCACTAAATCTAAAAGTAGTAACAAGACAATTATGAAACATCTCTCAGCTTCAACTTTCATATCTATATAAAAAAATATAATCACAGAAGCATAATGAATGAGACAGCCTATGTTATTAACACGAAATGTGATGGCTGATACATCACAAAATATTGCTTGTGTTTGCTAACCTTCTCTGGGGGCACCAAAAGAACTGAACACATGTCACCCCCTTACAAAGCAATTATCCTTATTCCTAAGAGGTAATGGAAGTGACTGGGTAATTCTCTTGAGCTATGCATCAGTCAAATGAATTCCTCTGCCAGAGGGCATCATTAAGACTGAACAGGCCAACACAAAATGCAGCCATGTGGAAAGTTAGACAATCACTCAGTCACTATCCTCCTCAGTGATATACATATTCAAAAATGTTGTTCTGGAAGACTTACAAAAATAGAGGGTTAAAATCTTACCCATTTAAAATGAATGACTGCTGCAGCTGCAATGTATTTATTAAGTATATATATTTAAAACATTACCAATAATTGAGAGAAAGGCAGGCAGTTTAATGGATAGCAAAGTACCATCGATGAGATGGCACAATCCCAAGCACTCAAAGCTTTTAGAATCTGTTGCACAAAATCCACAATGCTTCCCACGCTCACTTCCTGGCTCTGAGTTCTTTTATTGTTAATGGAAATGAAACTGCATTACATAGTAGCTTCTGGAGCTTTACATCTAAACTCAGCCCTTTTGAAGCAGCAGTCCTCGATGTGATGCTGCCCATAAAACCCACTGCATGAAGACTTCCTATTGCAGTAAGTCACCTACAGAGACAACATTTACCGTAAGCTTCATCAGACACAGCATTATTTCAAAGAACCAGCAGGTCTCAGTTCTCAAAGTCACACTGATAAAGGAACATACAGCCTCAGGTTTCCAGTTTAGTTAGATCTCCAGCTGTCACATTTTCTTGCCCTAAAGTGAAAGTAGTACATTTATAAATTACTACCTAGAACTTGTTAAAAAAAAAAATCCAGCCAAATGAACTTGGGATACTTTTGTGTTAAAACAAGAAACCACTTTTTTTTTTTTTTTAAGATTTTATTTATTTATTTGACAGACAGAGATCACAAGTAGGCAGAGAGGAGGCAGAGAGTGAGGAGGAAGCAGGCTACCTGCTGAGCAGAGAGCCCAATGTGGGGCTCCATCCCAGGACCCTGGGATCATGACCTGAGCCGAAGGCAGAGGCTTTAACCCACTGAGCCACCCAGGTGCCCAAAACAAGAAACCACTTTTATGTAACTCAGACTGGTTACCATGTCTATTTAGGGTAAAGAGGACAGACTGGCCTAATGCCTTCACCCCCCAGAGAATATGTTTTTAAGCAGGCAGTATGATTAGGGGTAAGAAGATAACAAAATGGACTACAACTTTAAAGAAAAAAGCCACAAGTCATTTTCATTTTTATTAACTTAATTCTACTAGTATATTAGTATAATGTGCAGAAATATTTCCCAAATGGTTAGCAGTTAACAGCAAGAATAAAATTTCTCTTTGTGCTAAATTTTTTGAAGGACTTACTTATCAGT
>ML101313.1:5108-27221 GCA_003697995.1 Taxidea taxus jeffersonii | reverse complement strand
GGAGCCGGATGTGGGACTCGATCCCAGGACTCTGGGATCATGACCTGAGGCGAAGGCAGCTGCTTAACCAACTGAGCCACCCAGGCGTCCCGAGATTGATAAGTTCACGTGGTATTTCAACCACCCACGTAAGTAAGTGACAGGTGGTAAGATTACATAGTACAGAATGGAAATAAATTGTTTGGGATGTCCCAGATCTGGTTGCAACTGTGTGGCAAACTAGTTTATTTTACCTTGACCAAGTCACTTAGTCTCTAGTCTCTCTCATCTTTAAAATGATGAAGGTTGGACTAGGCAATGCCAAGTTTCCTTACAGGCCAAAAACTTAAGTAACTCTTAACTTTTGTTGGTCTGGAGTTTATATAGCATTAATGATGACAACAATCCACTAACAAATGCTCTTTGCTGATGGTGGTTAAAACAACTACAAATCTACTTAACTATCTTAGCAGCTAGCTCACATTTTTATATGTTACTAGGATATCTCAAAGTCTGTCAAATAAATGCCTTGCTGAATAAAAATGTATGACACATAGAGAGAGCTGACTTAACATGGTAGCTAAAAAAAGTGGCATTTAGCTCTAGTCCTCTCCAAAACCCCACTGAAACGACCAAAAAAACCAGACAGAAGTAGGTGAGAGAACAGCAGACTGAAGACATCAACCTTCAGAAGTACTAAACAGACAAGACCTGAGAAAGCGGACGTATACGACAGAGTATATAATCTTAATGCTAAGACTGCCTAATGATATTGACAGAAAGTTTACAATTCCGCTGGAAACTTGAGAAGGATTAATGAAAGATGTGGATAACTAAGAAAATTCTTTAAAAAACAAGTATCAGTAATTTTTAATTCTGAGGGAAGGGGGGTGAAGAAGTATGTGAAAGAAAATATAATAATAGTGCTCTCATAGCTCAGTTGTGAAAGTATTTTCACAACCGTAACACTATAAATGCAGAAAAATAGTTTAAATGAAAAGTATAACATAAGTATATTGGGAGAAGGTGGGGAGTGACTGGGATGGTGTACACCAGAAAAATAAAAAACAATCTTTAATAACACTTAGAAAAAAGGAGGTATCTAGAGGACATTGTTAGAAGAGTTGAAATGCTTGCCTGTAGAGATCAGGATTTCACAACCTATGCCATATGATTGTTTTAATTAAAATCAGATTATAAAAGGGGCGCCTGACTGGCTCAATTGGTAGAGGGTGTGACTCTGGATCTCAGTGTTGTGAGTTTGAGCCCCACACTGGGTGTAGAGATTACTTTAAAAATAACACTTGAAAAATTAGATCATAAAAATATATATGTTTACAACGTTCTCTTGCCCTAGCAACCCCAACTCAGGAAAAAACTGGATTAATCTAACATGATCTGCTCATTTCGAGTCCCCTATGATTGGCAGTAAACTCCACTTCCTTTGATAAAAGCTTTGCCTTTTTGTAAAAGTCTAAGTTCAGACAGTTTTCTCTTTAGGATGCATGATGGCATCACGTAAATATTGATTCTGAACTCTTCTCATAATCAAATTCAAAATCATCTTCGTTTCATAATCCTGCTCACAGAGTTCCAGAGTGGTTTCAGCAATCCTCAAAACTTCACCATTAAATTTTCCTGATAAACCAACCAAGATGAATAATCCTGCAAGAATCCTATCCATGACACTTCTAAAATTGTTGTATTAATGTGATACAGACTATGTGTCAGCGAATATTGTTGAAATGCTTGACTCCTACCATTTTTGATGGATTATGCTGACCAAAAAAAAAAATTCTTCCTCAAGAACTGTTAAAGCTGTTTAATTCTACAACCTCTGCTTGAGTTAGAACAGGGTATAATTTCACAAGAAATTAAAACTATCATATCACTAAGAACAAGAATTTTATGCTTATTTGTAGTTTTTTCAAGAAAATGAAAATGCCTTATTTCTGGAATCATAATTTTACATTAAATCCCTCCACAACATACCATGGAAGCAAAGCAAAGGATATAATCTGTTACACATCTGTGAAGTGGAGCCATAAACATCCCTGAGAGGGGAAGGTATTTTGTCAGGTCGACAACTTACTTTGAATGGTGGAAGCACAGATACACATTCACACACCACACACACACACAAATGTACACACACATCCCCAAAGATATAAAGCATATGGGACAAAATATTAACAAATGGTAAATCTAGGTAATAGTTTATTATGGACAATCACCATCCTATACTTTTTACTTTTTTTTTTTTTAAAGATTTTATTTATTTACCTGACACGGAGAGAGAGATCACAAGTAGGCAGAGAGGCAGGCAGAGAGAGAGAGGAGGAAACAGGCTCCCCACTGAGCAGAGAGCCCGATTCGGGGCTTGATCCCAGGACGGTGGGATCATGACCTGAGCCGAAAGCAGAGGCTTTAACCCACTGAGCTACCCAGGTGCCCCTCCTTTTTACTTTTTAGTAAAAATTTGAAAATTTTCATACAAGGTTGGGAAAAATTAAATGAAAGTTTAAACAATATTTGTATTATGTATATAAATGCTCACTATGTATCAACCACTGTATTATGAGATTATATATATTATGGGAATTAGAGCTCCGAACAAATCTGTAAAGATATTATTACTCTCATCTTAAAAAGGGGGGAAAAACTTCGAAAGGCAATATGACTCCAGGACTCTAACCACTTGGGAAAGAGAGTAATGACATGACTTCTAACCTTGTTTTAGTTTGTTCCATCCAAAGACCCTACAAGTTTGCAAATGTATAGGAAAACAATGCTGTAAAAGCACAACACAGCTGTTCCTGTTTCATTGGTGGCATAGTTTTGGGCTGATCCAGACTTAGTTCTTTTTGTTCAACATAGATTAATTACTGGATTTATTAAGAAACTATGAATAAAAAAGTAACATTTCATTTTACAATGCCTTCACTTTCAACTAAAGAATAAACACTTTTAAGTCTTATCTTAAGCCTATATTCTTTCAGATGAATGATTTTTAAAAAAATTTTAGCACAGCAAAGGGGTACGTGGGTGGTGCAGCCGGTTAAGTGTCCAGCTCTTTTTTTCGGCTCAGGTCATGATCTGAGCATTGTGGGATTGAGCCCCATGTGGGACTCTGTGCTCGGTGCAGAGGTTGATTAAGACTCTTTCTTCCTCTCCCTCTGCCCCCTCCCCTTTGCTCACTGCTCAAGTGCTCTCTCTCAAATAAATAAATACAACCTTAAAAAAATTTTAACTCAGCAGATTGGTATCTTTTAAACATAATCCTGTTGAAAACTCAGTATACAGGTGAGAGTCCTATCTTCTCATTCTTCCTTTCCCATTCTCTCTACAACTTACTTTGTGGGAAATAAGGGCTCTAAGACCTTGTAGGACACAATATGAAATGAAGGGTTTTAGAAAATATACATCTGTAAACTGTTAATGATCATAACTGTCAAATACAGAACTGGCTGGTAAAAGATGAAGTTACAAATTCCAATTAACTTCATTAATGATAGATAAGTAATTCAGGTAAGGAAAGAACAATATGCAAAGATGTTGTCATGTACACCCTATTTCAGTCACAGAAATAAGTATCTTATTTAGAAGCCAGGGAGGAGGGTGTCAAAGGACAAGTTGCTACCCTTGGCCAATTTACCTTTGCCAAAAACATTCTTCTGTGTTAATGATGTACTTTTGTGTATTTCATCAGGTACCAAAGGTGAAAAACAGCAAAAACAAACAAACAAATGAACAAATAAATAAATAATTAAAATAAAAAGAATTCTTTGCGCCTCCATTTTCTTATTTGCAAGTAAAAAGATTCTCTAACAATGTCCTATTTCACAAGGATACTATGAAGATTATTAAAATTATATGCAACACTGTCTAGTGTAAAGGCTCTCTCATTAACATAGGCACATATTAGGAATGGGTAAGAGGTATCATCTACTTATTCTTACAACTAAAAAGAAAAACAAGCCATTAGCCATTTACTTGTAGACTACATTAAATGTAGACAACATTTTCTTAATTCTGGAGGAAGAGAATCATTCACAGCTTAATGTTTACATGATTCTTTCCAGGACTGATTCAGAATACTCAAAAAAACTTTTTAAAAGGCCTCAAAATAGACCCATGTTTCTCAATTAATAAAAAACAGCTTGCACATGTATTTCCATTCCAATGTATCCTCCAACCTTTTATTCACAATCATCCCTCCACCAATCTTCCTTTCTCAAATCTTCAAAATTCCCTTATCTATTGAGGCAATATACACAAGTAAGACTCCACAGAAATAATCTTTCCAATGAGAAAGAGGCAAATGCCACAAAGAAGCAACTCTTAAAAGAAAAAATATAAATCAATGTATAAAGACATTTAACTTTACCCATGAATCTTACATATTTAATAAGATACCATTTTACCCTATCAGACTAGCATAGATCAAAAGATTCTCAGTAATGTTCAAGGCTTTTGAAGGAGCAGGGCAAGAATCACCCATGCACATGCATGCACACACAGGCAGAAAGTAAAGAGAAGCGATCTTTCTATGGGGCCAATTTCCAATATGTAACAAAATCACAAACATGTATATCCTTTGACTCAGAGTATACACTTCCCAGATTTACCCTAAAAAATAATTAGCCAAGTCTGTACAATAAGGATGTACTACTACAGGCATCTACTAGGATGCTCAGTACAGTATCATTTATAATATGAAAAGACAGAAACAATATGTAAATATAAATGGGCTAGATTACAGAATAACTACAGATATTAAAAATGAATGATCTAGGGACGCCTGGGTGGCTCAGTTGGTTAAGCAGCTGCCTTCAGCTCGGGTCATGATCCCAGTGTCCTGGGATGGAGTCCCGCATCGGGCTCCTTGCTCGGCGGGGAGCCTGCTTCTCCCTCTGCCTCTGCCTGCCACTCTGTCTGCCTGTGCTCGCTCTCTCTCTCTCTCTAATAAATAAATAAATAATCTTAAAAAAATAAAATAAAAAGAAAAATGAATGATCTAGGGATGCCTGGGTGGCTCAGTTGTTTAAGCGTCTGACACTTGGTTTCGGCTCAGGTGGTGATCTCAGGGTCGTGAGATGGAGCTGGTACAGGGCTTTGAGCTGGGCATGGAGCTCTCTCTCTGCTCCCCTGCCACTTCACATAAGTGCTCTCTCTCTCTCAAAAAAAGAATAATCTGTATTTTTTATTTTTTAAAAAGATTCTTATTTATTTATTTCACAGAGAGAGAGGCACAGAGCATAAGCAGGGGGAGCAGCAGAGGGAGGGGGGAAGCAGACTCTGCCAAGCAGAGAGCCAGATGTAGGGCTCAATCTCAGAATCCTGGGATAATGACCTGAGCAGAAGGTAGATGCTTAACCAACTGAGGCACCAGGCACCCCAAGAATGATCTGTATTTAAATTGAAAAAAGAAATCCGTGCTATATTAAGTGATAAAAACACGTTTATACTACAGTTTGATTACATCTCTAAAATATGTGCTGATATACATTCTAGAAAATTAAATTAAATAAAATTAGTGGTTATTTTTGGATAAACATTTTTTTAAAAGATTTTACTTTTAAATAATCTCTATATCCACCATGGGGCTTGAACTCACAACCCTTAGATCGAGTCGCATGCTCTACCAACTGAGCTACCCAGACACCCCTGGAGAAAGGTAAAATTATTTGAAAAAACTCTTCTGACTTTTCAACCTCACTACTCTTCAAGCTCCTCCTCTTCTAGCATCCCTTAAATGCACCTTTCTCCCACTCATACAAACTCCATAAAGTATCATCTCATCATCTGTAACTGTGTGTCCATTAACACCGACATAGTGATGACCTCCTTATCCCTATCTCAAGCCTAAAATTTTCTTAGTCTCAGATTCACATTTTTGCATATGTGCTGCACACTCCTCAAAGTCAGTACATTAACTACCTGTCTTCCCTACCACCAACTCTAGTCCTGTATTTCCTATTGCCATTAAAAGTTTCCTCATTCACTTGGTCTCTCCAAGCTGGCAAATTCAGTCATCTTTGAAAGCTTCCCCTCAAATATCAGGGGTCAAATCCTGCCTACAATCTACTTCTGAAATTTCTCCCTAATTCATCCCTTCCTCTCCATCTCACTGCCATTTTCAGAGCTAAAAGCTAAGGCAGGTCTGGCCATTTCTGACTTAGATTATAAAGCCAAACAAACATTTCTTAAGTACCCATTAACATTTCTTAAATATATATCATATGCCATACACAGTAAAAAGGAACTGAGAATATAAAGATTAATGAAGCAAAGTACTACCATCAAGCTAATCTTGAGGTAGAGACATGGGGGAAGATAATACAATGTGGCAAGTTTTACAATTAGAGCAAAATTCACAAGATGTCAATCTCTTTTTTATCTGATCTAATCTTACAACTACCTGAATTATCTTTCCATCTAGAATACAAACCAGATCATGCCACTCTTCTGTTGTAAAACCCTTGATGATTCTACTCCGCTACCTACAGGATAAAGTCCAAATGCTTTAGTACCATCCAAACACTTCACAATCTGGCCCCAACCTCCCTGATGGAGTCATTTATTACTTCTTTTACTTCACATCCATTAACCCAGTCATGTTGCTGGGTTAACCAGTTGCTACTCTGATAATGTTTCATGTTCCTACTGCTAGAGAGCCCTTCTTCCTTGTGCCCGCCAGTGGAAGTCTTGTCCTATTCTTAAATAATGCTTCCTTTCTGAAACCTTCATTAACTGCTGCTAAAGCAGTTTTTAATATATTATAATAGATATCACTTCGTGTTATAATTTGTTTTTTTCTTTCTACCAGTAGACTGTGAGACAGATTCTTGAGGATAGAAACTACATTTTGTTATTCTTTCTATCTTTCCCAAAGTCTAGTAAGTTAGTAATTATTCAAGAAATGTTTGTTAAGGTGCACCTGGATGGCTTAGTCCATTAACTGTCTGCCTTCAGCTCAGCATATGATCTCAGGCTCCTGGGATCGAGCCCCACGTCAGGCCCCCTGCTTAGCAGAGAGCCTGCTTCTCCCTCTCCCTCTGCTCACGCTCTCTCTCTCATCCTCTCTCAAATAAATAATAAATAAAATCTTAAAGGAAAAATGTTTGTTCAATGAATGATGGGGTAAAAACAGGTTTGCAGAGAACCAAAATGTACTAACATTGCATTATTTTGTTTCTCTACCTGGAATCCAGAGGTCTCCTAAATCAGTGGTACTACCTACCATCACCCCCACCCCCACATACCAGGAGCCTGAAGGAGGCTATGTGTTTTTCTCTCTCTTCCTATTCATCTGGCTATCTCTCTATCCAATCTACAGATTAACAACAGTAAATAACACAGAAAGAATCCCCACCCTCCAAGGGGGTTATATTCAAGTAAGGAGAGACAATTAGCAAGTAAATAAACACAAATAAATCATTTCAGGTAGTGATCAATGTGATGACTAAAATAAAGTGTTTGGCTTCATAGCTAGGAGAGAAATGTGCCATTTTAAATGGAGATGGGGAAGAAATCACTGAAGGTTTCTCTGAGAAGGAAAGAAAAGGTAAAGCTGAAGGATGAGAAGCAAACACCTAAGCAAAATTTGGGGGAAGAATTCTGCAGTAGAAGGAACTTTAAGTACAAAAGCTCTGAAAGCAGAAATCCATTTGGCTATTTGAGGACCAGAGAGACAGTGTGGCTAGAAAAAGAATGTGGAGAAGAAAGCATGGCCTTGTAAGTGGCAGCCTCGGTGAAGGCCCATCTGTACCTGTCTTGAGTTTGCAATTTCTAGTTTATATCATCTGTTGTCTGCACAATCTCCTACTTAAAAAAATCACACCCGAAGAGCAGTGGAATGGAGTATATAGCATACCCTGTTGTTAGGAAGATGTCAAATGATTCTGGAAGTTTGTTTTCTGGTTTCTGTTGATAAAAAAGTATTCCTAGATACAATGTCATGACAATATAGTCCCAGGGCTAGTGAAAACTTTATAAGCACAAAAGACTAAAACCACTTCAAAAGAAAGAGAAGTCTTTCTATTGATTACAAGGCAAGCCAAAATGAGAACTACCAAAATTATCCTAAATTCACGTAAGGAGTCTGAAATACATATGGGTACAAATTTATCCTTTTAACTCACTAAGTTTTTCTATTCCCATGTAAACTTAAAGATCATCTAATACAAATCTAGACTTAAATAATTAAATAAGACAGATTTCCAGTTTTTACTGACTGAAGTTTTTCTTTACCTTTAGAGAAATCAAACAATGTTCTGAGATGTTCTGAGAAAGCAAGAATTAATATGCATCAAACTGCCTCTCAGTAGTAATTCTGTGGATGTTTATGTCATAATCCATTTAATTCAAGTTACTACTGTGATGTTAGAGCAAAGCCAATCCATTACATAAATGAATATTCACAAAACTAGCTACTAAAACAACTCAGTAGTTGCTAGGAACTCAAGCAGTGTGAAATTACACATCTTACTCCTATTCTCAGTAGCATCTGCTAGATTTGCTAACTCGAACATCGCTAAATATAAAGAGCCTTCCATTACACTAGTCAGGTCTTAAAATTCCAGGCTGCTGGCCTTCTACCAGTAAAAATAAATTCATACTCAGCATCCTTAAATTGAACTGTGCACCCAGTGATCTCTCACTAGTGTGGTGATGCTTCCCTGATTCTCTCTATGGGGGATCAGAGACAACATTTTTCCCTTCTTCTGCAGAACAGAAGAAGAAAAGGTGACAAACAATAATCATGTTACCCTCCCACACTCCTGTTCCCCCAAGGGCCAGAGTCTCTTACAATGGGTCTTCATAATCATCCATACCCATAACAGCTATGGAGAAAAAGCAAACACTTTAGCCTAAAAGGGAACCTCTTCACATTCTCCAAGCTGATGTCCAACTTCATGTAAGATCTTTCATTTTCTCTTCCCAATTCATCCAGGGAAGGCCACTGAATAATTTATAAATACCTACTGTATCTTCTTTCCAATTTCACATCTTCAAACTGGTTGGTTTTGTCATTTTTCATCATCATACTCACAAATTCATACTTGAAATTAAAAAATCCATTTCCCTTGTTGGGAAATAAAATCACATAATTTCTCCCTGGAGTTCTAGCTCAATCCTGATGTTGGTATTTCCAGGAAGAAATGCAAACATAGTATCAGTTGGAAAGCCTCTCGGAACTGGAAGTATATCCTTACAGACTAAGTCTGGGTATTACTCATTATGGATTTATTCCTTATCAGGGGTAGAGTCAGAATTAAAGCAAGACCTTACTCCTTTCTCAGAGTGTGGTTCAGGGACCAACAACATCTAGGTCACCTGAAGTTTGTTAAAAAGCATTTAGGTCTACCTCTCAGACCAACTAAATTAGAATTTTCATTTTATTGATATCTATATATAGTGCTCCCTACATCATAAAATCTCAGAGTTGGTGGTAAATTTAAAAGCCTATCATACACAGAGATGAACCTTGGATACAATTATAACTGATAATGACTACAGTCCCCTTCACAAATTCTTTAGTTCTTAAAATAACAAGTCCTCCTTAAGATAATTTCTCATGAAAATATAACTGCTTATCTTAAACATACCAAAGCTGTCATTGTTGGAAGTCACTGATAAAACCAAGTCCTTACCTAATCTGAGCTCTCCGAAGTTCCCACACCCTATCTTCTTGCCAACCCTGAAGTTGGGTCCCACCATAAGAACCCCAGAGGACGTTGAGGTGCCAGATGGCCGGGAACAGTGTGTACTCCTTTGTGCCATGGGTTTAGTTGTCCGTTGTCTTTCATCCTTCTCCCTACTAGGATGGTCCATGATCCTACACGACAGAGTCTCTGCACGAGTAGCCTCAGTCCGTATAATTCTCTTCAATACAAAAGTACGTCCAAATAAACCGTAGTCAGAGAAAAGTAAGGAGATCTTTTGACACCATATTTATGTTTCTAATGTATCTTCAGGAGATGAAAAATCATAGATTTGTTCTTGTAGGACATGTAGTCTGTGGATCTCAAACATAGGAGGGTATTTCGTAACCTAGGTAAAAATCAAGAAACAGACAATTAAAAATTAAATTTTAAAACAAATTCAGAAAGTTACCACTAATTAGGATGGATCTTACCCAAAAATGAACAAAGTGGATAACTTCCTGAAATAGGTTTTGGTTTTATATTCTCCAACAGCTTAGCCATCTGGATTAGTTATTCATCTGGTAACATAAGCTCGATAAGCTGCAGACCATGGCAGCTAAGGGAACATGCAAGCATTTAATATAAAATTCTATCTCTGGGGTGCCTAGGTGGCACAGTAGGTTAAGAATCCAAGTCTTGATTTCAGGGTCATAAGTCCAAGCCCTCTGTTGGCCTCCACACTGGGAGTGGAACCTACTTACATACATACATAATATATGTATGTATTTAAGTACATATATATACACATACATAAATGCTATCTTCTAGTACTGTACATATGACCCACAAGAAAGCTATTTGCTCCCTTTTTCATCACTGGCCAACAGAAAGAGAAAATGGGGTTAAGTCTAGTTAAATAAACTGTGGACAATTAAAAGCTCTTCCTTCAATTTTGTATAGAACCTATCACAAAGGAATTTCCTTTCCGTCCCACCTCCTCCATCCCCACCATTACCAAGCATTGATAGCAACAACACAATCCAATCCAAGTTACTGATGACACAAACTAGTTCCATAAAAAACTTCCCAAAACCCGAGTGATCCTAAGCAGTCCTAGACTGAAGCTTTGCAATTGTATTTAATATCCTCTGATTATCTTTGTTGTTTACTAAAAGTCCTTCAAACAGTATTAGTAAGAGAAGGGAAATAAAACTTAAAATGGTTTAGATAGTTCTGTCTTAACTGGTGCAAGTATGTGTCTTTGTATGAGAAACTGTCAGGCTAGACTTTCTTCCCCTATAAATTTCTCTGAAGACAGGAAAAAGATGGATTTTAGCCTGTCCAGACAATTTTGAGCTATTCAACTAGCTACCAAATTTTCATAAATTATCACTAGTGTAATAGTTTCATTTATAAGATTTGGAAAAGTATACTTCCTTGTCTATTGCTCTTCATACTTTTCATATGTGTTCACTCTAACAGATGGAGGTTATTTTTATACTTGTCACT
The DNA here is from genome assembly GCA_003697995.1 of Taxidea taxus jeffersonii. Taxonomy (NCBI): domain Eukaryota; kingdom Metazoa; phylum Chordata; class Mammalia; order Carnivora; family Mustelidae; genus Taxidea; species Taxidea taxus. The sequence goes on along the minus strand of ML101313.1, from coordinate 16,083 downwards.
AACTTTCTCCATTGCGCTTAAACTCATGAAACATTACTTGAAGTAATCACATACAACATTATCCATGTATACTTGCATGTATGTATAGAAAAACATATAGTATTTGCCAGGTTAGAACCCTGCAAAAGTCATGCTCAGCTGAGAAAAGAATGTTTTTAACACCTGCTTGTAGCCTAGAAGAATCACTTTAACTCCCACAAACATGGAAAAAATTTACACTTAAGAAACCAGTTTTCTAACATATGCATGCAACATGAGCATGGTCTAACCTGTAATTATGAAAGATGAATAATATTTAATACTACTTTTATATGGCACCTCTCATTTAAGAAATCAAACTAATGGAACAGTTTTTCAAAATCTTATTTCTTGGGGCACCTGGGTGGCTCAGTGGGTTAAAGCCTCTGCTTTCGGCTCGGGTCATGGTCCCAGGGTCCTGGGATCGAGCCCCGCATCGGGCTCTCTGCTCGGCGGGGAGCCTGCTTCTCCCCTCTCTCTCTGCCTGCCTCTCTGCCTACTTGTGATCTCTGTCAAATAAATAAATAAAATCTTTAAAAAAAAAAAAATCTTATTTCTTTATCACCACCCACTGCTCAAACCTATTTTCTACTTCCCTATTGCAAACTCTTTAGCTTGTCATTTGAATTCCTTTACTATTAAACTCCCTATTTAAATTTTTGTATTAAAAAGTTATATTATTTATATATATTTATATTATGTGTGTACACACACACGAAGGAATATTATGCAGCCATCAAAAAAGAAATATTGATTGCAATGATGCGGATGGAACTAGATGATATTACACTAAGTGAAATAAATCAATCAGAGAAAGACAATTATCATACGATCTCACTGATATGTGGAATTTGAGAAACAAAGCAGAGGATCACAGGGGAAGAGAGGGAAAAATGAAATAAGATGAACCAGAGAGGGAGATAAACCATAGAACTCTTAACCTCTATAAAAAACTGAGGGTTGCTGGAGTGGAGCGGGGTGGGGGGAAGGGGGTGGCTGGGTGATGGACACTGGGGAGGGTATGTGTTGTGATGAGTGCTGTGTTTTATATAAGACTGATGAATCACAGACCTGTACCCCTGAAACAAATGATACATTATATGTTAAATAAATTACATTTTTTAAAAAGTTACCACATAAACATAAGGAGCATCCATTGTTGGCCCTTATACCTAGAATGGCCTCTTCTGTCTTAAAGGCCTGACTCACATCCTATGTCCCTTATGAAACCTTTTATAACCAATTCATCATTAACACTTGGAGCACCACTGTGAATACTATGTATACATTTGCAACTTACCATGTACCAGATTATATTGATATGTATTCCAATATTCAATCGATTATAAGCCGTTTAAGTTAGGGATCTTGTCATATCTCCTTTAGTTTCTTACATATAATTGGTACTTAATAAATACTGAATAACAATTATGATGGTCTTGCTTAACAGAAAACAGATTTTCAATGACATAACCAAATATTTACACAAAATGGTACAACAGAATCCTGATTAACCCTAAAAACTCTTAGAATTCATCTAGAAGGAAGCTGGTATGGTTTCATTTCAAGTCATTAGTGTTAAGACAGGATAGTCAGGCTTTCTATTTCACAAGGATATTAAATGGTTTATTTTCAATTAGTAGCAGATAACATATGAGAAAGTTAGCTCAAGAATCAGGTCAAGGGCGCCTGGGTGGCTCAGTGGGTTAAAGCCTCTGCCTTCGGCTCAGGTCATGATCTCAGGGACCTGGGATCAAACCCTACATTGGGCTCTCTGCTCAGTGAGGAGCCTGCTTCCTCCTCTCTCTCTGCTTGCCTCTCTGCCTACTTGTGATATCTCTCTCTCTCTCTCTCTCTCTCTCTGAAATAAATAAATAAATAAAAATCTTAAAAAAAAAAAAAAGAATCAGGTCAAATAGGGGGAGCCTGGGTGGCTCAGTAGGTTAAGTGTCTGCCTTCAGCTCAGGTCATGATCCTGGGGTTCTGGGATCAAGTCCGTATATATGGGCTCCCAGCTTGGCCTGGTTCTCCCTCTGTCTCTGCCCTTCTCCCTCTCTCTGTCTCTCATGAATAAATAAATAAAATCTTTAAAGAAAAAAAAAAAAAAAGAACCAGGTCAAATAGAACATCCAAGGTAAACATTAAGTTATACTTTAACTTTAATTAAAAAAAAAATGACTTCCAGGGCGCCTGGGTGGCTCAGCTGGTTAAGCAACTGCCTTCAGCTCAAGTCATGATCCTGGAGTTCCAGGATCAAGTCCCCCATCGGGCTCCCAGCTCCACGGGGAGTCTGCTTCTCCCTCTCACCTTCTCCCCTCTTATGCTCTCACTCTCTCTCTCTCAAATAAGTAAATAAAATCTTAAAAAAAAAAATGACTTCCAAAGATAGCTGTAAAAGACAAACTATATGATTTGTCCTTTTTTCTTTTTTACAGTAAAAAAGGGGAGAGAAATTCCACTTTTTTGCACCATACACAAAAATAAACTCGAAATAGATTAAAGATCTAAATGTAAGACTTGAAACCAGAGAACTCCTAAAAGCGAGCAAAACACACACATACACACAGAGAGGCAGTAAACTTTTGGATATCAGCCTTCGGCACTATTTTTCTGAATCTGTCTCCTTAGATGAAGGAAACAAAAGCAAAAATAAACTATTGGGACTAAACTGAAAAGCTTTTCCACAGCAAAGGAAACCATCAACAAAACAAAAAGGTAATTTACTGAATGACAGAAGATATTTACAAATGATATAACCAATAAAGGTTAATACCCAAAATATATGAAGAACTCACATAAATCAATGCCTAAAAACAAAATACCCTGATTAATTAATGGGTAGAAAACCTGAACAGACATTTTTCCAAAGAAGACAAGCAGACATATGAAAAGAGGCTCAATATCACTAATCAGGGAAATGCAAATCAATACCACAATGAGATATCCCCTCACAGCAGTCAAAATACCTAGTACCAAAAAGACAAGAATGAGGCACTTGGTTGGCTCAATCAGTATAGCATGCAACTCTTGATCTCAGGGTTGTAAGTTCAAGACTCATGTTCAGTGTGGAGATTACTTAAAAATAAAATCTAGAAGGGACGCCTGGGTGGCTCAGTGGGTTAAGCCGCTGCCTCCGGCTCGGGTCATGATCCCAGCGTCCTGGGATGGAGTCCCACATCGGGCTCTCTGCTCGGCAGGGAGTCTGCTTCTCCCCTCCCCTCTCTGCCTGCCTCTGCCTGCTTGTGTGATCTCTGTCTATCAAATAAATAAATAAAATCTTAAAAAATAAAATAAAATAAAATCTAGAAAAAAAAATAAATAAAATAAAAATAAAAATAAAATCTAGGGGACCTGGGTGGCTCAGTTGGTTAAGCGTCTGCTATTGGCTCAGGTCATGAGTCTGGGGTCCCAGGATCAAGCCCAGGTCAGGCTCCCTGCACAGCAGGGAGTCTGCTTCTTCCTTTCCCTCTCCCCCTTCCCCCTGCTTGTGTGCTCTCTCCTTCCCTATCTCAAATAAATAAAATCCTTAAAAAATAAAATAAAATCTTAAAAAAAAAAAAAAGATATGCCAACAAGCATTGGCAAGAATGTGGAGAAAAAGAAACCCCTGTATACTGTTCTTGGGAATGTAAATGGGTGTAGCAACTCTGGAAAACAGTATGGAGATTCCTTTAAAAATTAAAAACAGAAATACCATATGACCCAGTAATCCACTTCTGGGTATTTTACCTGAAGAAAACGAAAACACTAATTCAGAAAGATACATATACCCCATGTCTACTGTAGCATTATTTACAATAGCCAAGATGTGGAAGCAACCTAAGTTTCCATTGACAGGTGAATGGATAAAGAAGATGGGTGGGGTGTGTGTGTGTAATGAAATACAAGTTATTTAGAGGTTTTTTTTTTTTTTTTAAGATTTTATTTATTTATTTATTTGACAGAGATCACAAGCAGGCAGAGAGGCAGGCAGAGAGAGAGGAAGGGAAGCAGGCTCCCCGCCGAGCAGAGAGCCCAATGTGGGGCTCGATCCCAGGACCCTGGGATCATGACCTGAGCCGAAGGCAGAGGCCCCAACCCACTGAGCCACCCAGGTGCCCCGAAATACAAGTTATTTAAAAGAATGGAATCTTGCCAGTTTGTGACAACATGTATGGACCTAGAAGCTATTATATTAAGTGAAATAAGGCAGAGAAAGACAAATACCGTATTATTTCACTTATATGTGGAATCTAAAAAACAAAACAAATGAACAAATAAACAAATAAACAGATTCATAAATACAGAGAACAAACTGGTAGTTGCCATAGGGGAGAAGGATTTAAGGGATGAGCAAAATAGGTGAAGGAAATTAAGAGGTACAAACTTCCAGTTATAAAATAAGTAGGTCAACAAGGATGAAAAGTACAGCATAAGGAACGTAGTCAATAATATTGTAGTAACTTTATATGGTGACAGATGGTAACCACACTTATTGTGGTGAGCATTTCATAATGCATATAATTGCTGAATCACTATGTTGTACACCTGGAACAAATAATGTATGTCAACTATGTTAATAAAAAATGGCAGAGATATTAATAAATGCAATATTTATATATATAAATGCAATAAAATGTTTCTTTTTCTAGTAAACAAGCCATTTTGCAACTACCCATAACTTATTAAACATGTAAATGCTATGATAAATTTTTAGAATCATGCCAGCAAGTTCTTAACTTGCTTAATTCTAGGGTCACCTGGGTGGCTCAATCGGCTAAGCATCTGCCTTTGGCTCAGGTCATGATCCCAGGGTCCTGGGGCTGAGCCCCACATCTGGCTCTCTGCTCAGCAGGGAGCCTGTTTCTCCTTCTCCCTCTGCCTGACAATCCCCTTGCTTGTGTTTTCTATCAGTCAAATAAATAAATAAAATCTTGGGGAAAAAAATAAATCTTAATTCTAATAGTTTCTATGAATTTAAGCATGCCCGAATAAAGAGGAAATATATTTTTTCAAGTATAACACTCCACACATTCTTTATAATCAAAAGTTATAATTCATTTCAGGAACAGGATTACCGCTTCCCATAAGGCATCACTTCATCAATAAAGCCACACTTACTGAATAAAAACAGATTTACACACACAACTTTCTTGACTGGGAAATTATAAGAATTCTCCAGTAGGTTAAAGAATTATTGCTAGTAGTAAAATGAAAAAATCCAATTCATCAAACTGTAGGTAGGGAACTGATGCCAAATCTGCTAGTTTATGACACAGTTGAAGAATATGGCTATCTTCAACAGTGGTCAGTGAAAAGTTTTCCTAGAAGATATCTATCTAGAAGACATGTTAGAGCATTCTATCACATTGAAATGGGAGAAACTTTTCTGGCACCTATCACCCTGAGGCAACATCCAAAAGGAATAGGCCAAAACCAAGGGGTCATCTGGCTCAAAGTCACTCTCTTATAAGGCAACAATGAATGTTTTGTGGAAGAGACAGGCATGGTCCTCTATCATGAATGAAATGACTAAAGTGATTTTATTGCTTTACGTAAGAGTATTCTGAGAAGCTTTACGTAAGTATTTTGAGAAGCTTCATTGAGAAATGAAGTCTAAAAAAAATTAAGTCATATTATAAAACCACCAAAGAAAATGTTTAAAGAGTTATAGCTGTGAATCTGTTAAGGGAAAATAAATCATTGAATTACAGTTTGTTATTTCAGATTCTCATATATTGGCACCACCAAAATGAGGCATGTAAATATTTAAATTTTAAAGTCAAACATACACAATTTTTGTTGATAGTCAAGACAAGAGATATTCAAGCCTTCTAAGTCTCTCTCTTCTGATATAACTTATGATGAAATTGCTTAGACGTGTAGGGCTGCTAGATCATATGGTAAGTGAATATTTAAAGAGCTTCTGAAGTGACCACACTTTTCTGCTGTCCCTCTATCTACCGGCTTCTGTGCGAAGCCTCTCCGTCACAAGTTTCAGCTTCAGACATCATTTCTCACACCAGTATCCAAAACAAAAATCAAAGGGCAGGGGCACCTGGGTGGCTCAGTCATTAAAGCATCTGCCCTTGGCTCAGGTCATGGGCCTCATATGGGGCTCTCTGCTCCATGGGAAGCCTGCTTCTCCCTCTCCCACTCCCCCTGCTTGTGTTCCCTCTCTCACTGTCTCTCTCTGTCAAATAAATAAATAAAATCTTAAAAAAAAAAAGTGAAAGGGCAAGAGGCTTAACCCACTGAGACCCCCAGGCACCCCACAAAAAGACTTTCTCATCATGTATCTGTTTTTTGGTAAGGATGAAAGTTCTTCCCAGAGCCCAAAGCAAAATTCCCCTTCTGTTAAGTGGCCAACAGTGAATACCACAATCCCTGAAATTCCCACTGTAAGCTCCTCAAAGAATGACATCATGCCTAACCTGATGTTTAGAACACACGATAAGCTGGGGCACCTGGATGGCTCAGTCAGTTAAGCGTCTGCCCTCAGGTCATGATCTCAGTCCTGGAACTGAGCCCGGAGTTGGGCTCCCTGCTCAGTCAGCCTCCCTGCTCATTGGGGAGTTTGCTTCTCCCTCTGCTCATGCTCTTTCAAATAAATAAAGAAAATCTTAAAAAAAAAAAAAAAAAGAACACAGGATAAGTTTCAAGAGCAGTATCATACTGAAAGAAGGTACTGAGTAAATATTCAGTAAAAATGGTATCTGCATGGTGTGTGTGTGCTAAAAGACTATCAAAGATTACAGAATTAAAAAATTAAAAGACAAATTAAGGACAAATAAAAGTCTTATAGCTCATTTTAGCTTAAAAGAAAAGAGGACACTATGAATATCACTTTAATTAATCTAACAAATGACCAAAATTGATTTATTTTAGTCACAATACATTTCAGGAGTGTTATTATTAAAGGGAAGAACAATGTTTAGTATCAGGGCCTGATACTATTACTGTTTCTCTTTTCCACCAATTCCAATTATTAATGTCTCCCAAATGTTTCCTATTCTTACCACCCTACCCCTCACTGCTCAGTCTATTCTCATCTAATGATTACTTTTCAGTTTAAGATCACACTCTTAACAATTTCAAATATAAAATACAGTATTAACTACAGTCACCATGCAATACATTACATCCCCAGAACTTAATTATCTTCTAACTCCAAGTTTGTACAGAAGTCTCCCCATGTCTCCCTTAACCAGTTTCAGTTACCTATGGTAAACTTCCATCCGGGAGCAGGTAATCTTCCTTCTGCTATATCATCAGAAAGTCAATAGAAGCCTAGGGCTACGTCACAATGCCTGTGTCACTCCACTTCATCTCATCATGTAAAGCACCTGACCATCTTATAACGTCACAAGAATAAGAAGGGGAGGGGTGCCTGGATGGGTTTGGCTGGAGTCATGATCCTGGCGGCCAGGATGGAGCCCCACATCAGGCTCCCTGCTCAGTGGGGAGCCTGCTTCTCCCTCTTCCTCTACCACTCCCCCTGCTTGTGCACTCTCTCTCAAATAAATATTAAAAAATAATAATAAAAAGGGGAATACAGGAGAGTAAGATAATCTATTATAGTATATCTTATAACTGTTCTACTTGTCAGTTGTTGTTAATCTCCTACTGTGCCTAACTGATAAAGGTTGTCAAGGTATGTAATATAGGAAAAAACAGTATATATAGGGTACAGTACTATCCATGATTTCAGGCATCCACTGGGGGTCTTGGAACTTATCTACCACAGGTAAGGTGAGGGATTACTGTACCTTTCAACTACCTTCACAACCCCCCTATACCTACTATTACCCCTGCCTCCTACCTCAGGCGACTTCCATCTGTTGCTCTGAGTTCAGGTTTTTTAGATTCCATGTATGTGGGTCATACAGTATTTTGTCTTTCTCTGTCTTATTTCACTTAGCATAATACCCTTAAAGCCCATGTTGTCACAAACGGCGGGATTTCATTTATTTTTATAGCTGAATATAATCTTTGTGGTGTGTGTGTGTGTGTGTGTGTTACACACATACACCAATCTTGTTTATTCATTTATCTTTTGATGGGCATTTAGGTTGTTTCCATGTCTTGGCTATTGCACATAATACTGCTATGAACATGGGGATACACATAACTCTTATTTTTAATTTCTTGAGGAACATCCCTACTGTCTTCCCCAGTGTCTGTACCAATTTACATTTCCACCAACAGTGCACAAGGGTTCCCTTTTCTCCACATCCTCACCAACACTTGGTATTTCTTATCATTTTGAAAGCAGTCATTTTAACAGGTGTGAAGTGTTACTTCATTGTGGTTTTGATTTGCATTTTCCTGATGATTAATAATGTTGAGCATCTTTCCATATCCATGTTGGCCACCTGTATGTCTTCTTTGGGAAAATGTCTTTTCAGTTCCTCTGCCCATTTTTAATTAGATTTTTTTTCCTATTGACTTGTTTGAATTGTTTATATATTTTAGATATTAACCATTTATCAGCTACAAGATTTGCAAATATTTTATCCCATTCAGTAGCTTGTCTTTTCATTTATTGATTACTCCCTTCGTTATGCAGAAGCTCTTGATTTTGGCACAGGTCATGGTCTTAGTGTTGTGAGATCAAGCCCCAAATCCAGCTCTGCATGGACTCTGCTTGGGATTCTCTCTCTTTCTTTCTCTCCCTCCCCTGCCTCCCTCTCCCCTTCCACACCCTCCCCACCCCAATGCCTGTGCACACTCTCTCTTACTAAATAAATAAAGGGGGGAAAAAGGTTTTTAGTTTGATATAATTCCACTTCAGTTTTGCTTTTGTCATCTTTGCTTTTGCTGTCAAAATTTTAAAAAATCATTGCCAAGACTTAGTGCCAAGTTGCTTATGCTCTGTGTTTTCTTAGGAGTTTGTGGTTTCAGGTCTTCCATTCAAGTCTACAATCAATTTTGAGTTCATTCTGGTGATATAAAACAGGGATCCAGTTTTCCCATCACTTTTTTAAAAAAGATTTTATTTATTTATTTGACAGAGAGAGAGATCACAAGTAGTCAGAGAGGCAGGCAGAGACAGGGGTGTGTGTGGGGGGGAAGCAGGCTCCCTGCTGAGCAGAGATCCCGATTTGGGGCTCAATCCCAGGACCCTGAGATCATGACTTGAGCCGAAGGTAGAGGCTTATTAACCCACTGAGCCACCCAGGTGCTCCCCATCACCACTTATTGAAAACACTATCCCTTTTCTATGGTATATTCTTGGCTCCTTTGTTGTAAATTAATTGACCATTTATACATGGGTTTATTTCAGGGATCACTATTCTGTTCCATTGATCTATGTGTCTGTTTTTATCCCAATACCATACTGCTTTGATTACTATAATTTTATCTTACAATCTGAAATCCAGAAGTGTGTTATTTCCAGTTTTGTTCTTTGTCAAGATTGCTTAGACTAGGGCACCTAGGTGGCTCAGCTGGTTAAGCATCTGCCTTCAGCTAAGGTCATGATCCCAGGGTCCTGGGATCAAGAGTCCCACATAGGGCTCCCTGCTCAGTGGGAAGTTTGCTTTTCCATATGCTCCTCCCCCCACTTGTGTGTGCACACACTTTCTCTCTCTCTTGCAAAAATAAATAAAATCTTTAAAAAAATATGGCTTAGACTATTTGCGGTATTTTGCAGTTCCATACTAATTTTAGGATTGTTTTTTTCTACTCATACTTTTTCATACTCATTTTTCTGTGAAAAATGTCATTGGAATTTTGATACAGACTGCACTGAATTGAAAAACTGTAGATCACTTTGGGCATATGAACATTTTAACAATATTAATGCTTCCAATCCACGAGAACAGACTATCTTTCCATTTATTTGTGTCTTCTTCAATTTCTTTCATCAATGTCTCAGTTTTCAGTTTTGCCTCCCTGATTAAATTTATTACCAGGTATTTTGTTCTTTTTGATACAATTATAAACGGGATTTTTAAAATTCCCATTTTCTTTTTTTTTTTTTAAGATTTTATTTATTTATTTCAGAGAGAGAGTGAGAGCATGAGAGGGGAGAAGGTCAGAGGGAGAAGCAGACTCCCTGTGGAGCTGGGAGCCTGATGCGGGACTTGGGACTTGATCCTAGGACTCCGGGATCATGACCTGAGCTGAAGGCAGTTGCTTAACCAACTGAGCCACCCAGGCGCCCTAAAATTCCCATTTTCTGACAGTTCATTAGTGCATAGAAATGCAGATTTTTGTACATCTATTTGTATCCTGCAACTTTACTGCATTATTCTAATTAGAATTAGTTCTAATAGATATTTTTAAAGATTTTTCTTATTTATTTATTTGACAGAGATATTAGTTCTAATAGATATTTTTAAAGATTTTTCTTATTAATTATTTATTTATTTGACAGACAGAGATCACAAGTAGGCAGAGAAGAGAGAGAGGAGAAGCAGGCTCCCCGCTGAGTAGAGAGCCCCATGCAGGACTCGATCCCAGGACCCTGGGATCATGACCTGAGCTGAAGGCAGAGGCTTTAACACACTGAGCCACCCAGGTGCCCCAGTTCTTATTAGAGAGTTTTTTGATAGAGACTTTAGGTTTCTGTATATAATATCACATCATCCACAAACAGTGATAATTTTACTTATTTCCAATTTAGATGCCTTTTGATTTCTTTTTTTTTCTTTAAGCAGGCTCCATGCCTAGTATGGGTCCCAATGGAGGGGTTGAATTCATAACCCTTCGTTCAAGCCCTGAGCTAAAAAGTAAGACACTTAGGGACACCTGGGTAGCTCAGTGGGTTAAAGCCTCTGCCTTCACTCAGATCATGATCCCAGGGTCCTGGGATCGAGCCCTGCATGGGGCTCTTTGCTCAGCGGGAAGCCTGCTTCCTCCTCTCTCTCTGCCTGCTTCTCTGCCTACTTGTGATCTCTGTCTGTCAAATAAATAAATAAAATCTTAAAAAAAAAAAAAAGAGTAAGACACTTAATCAACTGAGCCACCCAGG
>ML101312.1:19513-63128 GCA_003697995.1 Taxidea taxus jeffersonii | reverse complement strand
CCTAAAGATACAAACGTAGTGATCCAAAGGGGCACGTGTACCCGAATGTTTATAGCAGCAATGTCCACAATAGCCAAGTTATGGAAAGAACCTAGATGTCCATCAACAGATGAATGGATAAAGAGGATGTGGTATATATATACGATGGAATACTATGCAGCCATCAAAAGAAATGGAATCTTACCATTTGCGACGACATGGATGGAACTAGAGCGTATTATGCTTAGCGAAATAAGTCAACTGGAGAAAGACAACTATCACATGATCTCCCTGATATGAGGAAGTGGAGATGCAATGGGGGTGGGGGTTAAGGTGGTAGGAAAAGAAAAAATGAAACAAGGTGGGATCGGGAGGGAGACAAACCAAAAGAGACTCTTAATGTCATAAAACAAACTGAGGGGGTTGGGGGGGAGAGGGGTTGGGAGAGGGTGGTGGGGTTACATTATATGTTTAAATAAAGCTTAAATAAAAAGAAAAAAAATCCTTTGTCACTTTGGTTAAACAAGTAATGCTTCATAATGATCTGTTAATCTATTTAGTCAAGTGTCCAAATCTTGTGGTATTTTTGACAAATTTTCAACGTCATTCTAAATGAAGTCTTTTACGGCCTTAAACTCAGTTTGAGATTTTCAAGAGGGCCCCTAGAACATATAAAAAATTGTGGTTTTGATTTGAAGTTCTCTGAAGGCTAATGATGATGAACATTTTTTCATGTGTCTGTTAGCCATTTGTATGTCTTCTTTGGAGAAGTGTCTGGTCATGTCTTCTGCCCATTTTTTGACGTGATTATATGTTTTTTGGGTGTCAAGTTGGATATCCCACCAAACTGTGGAAAGAGCCAAGATGCCCTTCAACAGACAAATGGATAAAGAAGATGCGGTCCATATATACAATGGAATATTATGCGTCCATCAGAAAGGATGACTACCCAACTTTTGTATCAACATGGGTGGGACTGGAGATTATGCTGAGTGCAGTAAGTCAAGCAGAGAAAGTCAATTATCTTATGATTTCACTTACCTGTGGAGCATAAAGAATATAATGGAGGACATTAGAAGAAGGAAAGGAAAAGTGAATTGGGCGAAATTGGAGGAGGGAGACAAACCATAAGAGACTGTGGACTCTGAGAAACAAACTGAGGGTTTTGGAAGGGAGGGGGTAGGGTGTTGGGTGAGCCTGGTGGTGGGTATTAAGGAGGGCATGTGCTGCATGGAGCACTGGGTATTACACCTAAAAAATGAGTCTTGGAACACTACATCCAAAACTAAAGATGTACTGTATGGTGACCAACATAACATAATAATAATAAAAAAAAATATGTGCTCTCTGTTTACAAAAAGAGATGTACACTGAGTTTATCTGGTATGTTGAATTACCTGGTAGGCATGCCAAATAAGTGATGGTAAGCCTTCTTAGGTTATAATATACAGGTAAGGGGCGCCTGGGGACTCAGTGGGTTACGCCTCTGCCTTCCGTCCAGGTCATGATCTCAGGGTCCGGGGATAGAGTCCCACGTCGGGCTCTCTGCTCAGCAGGAGCCCGCTTCCCCCCTCTCTCTGCCAGCTGCTCTGCCTACTTGTGATCTCTCTCTCTCTGTCAAATAAATAAATAAATCTTAAAAATATATATACAGGTAAATTTTATTAACATAAGAATTTTAGAAATTTTATGAAATTCCTAAAATTCTGATATGCCCTGGTATAATGTTATCCATCATAATTCTAGCTATTACCTTAAAATATTGCACACCACAGAAATAACCAGATTTGTCAATTCTGCTACAGTGAACTCTCATTATATCTGTAATAATGGGCATCTTAAGTCTTTTGTCACTTACAGTTACTGTATCACTATGATTCTTGGTAAAAGTGTTCATGCAAAAGCACTCCCCTTCAAGCAGATATAAGAAAAGGACTTTTGGCAAGTGAACTTGTCAAAAACTTGTCAGAAACCTCCAGGTTTCTTATAACCCTAAAGGCCTTAAAACTGGGCTGGGTAAGAATTTCCAGAACTAAAGAGAAAACTGGATTTAAGGAGAATGATTACCACTCATATGGGACTGAATAAATGGAGGAGGAGGATTATAATGTTTATGAGTTTTTCTTTGAAACACTGCCTGTTCTTTTATGTTTCATTTTTCCAGATTTAAGGAAACCTTTTACTCTTCTCCTAAGCTATCAACTACTTGGTAAGATAAACCTTTGTGAACAAAGATGAAACAATTGTTTTTTCTCTCTACCTGATCCTTCCACAATTTGGAAACAGTGAATATTCTTATTTTCATGGCAATATAGTTATATGCATAAGTTCAGGAAGAATCTATTCTCCTTGTGTCTCCAGGACACAACTGCAAATACTGGTTATATTACCAAGGCTTTGACCGGAATGTCATATTTGAGAAGAATATGTGAAATTCAGATATGACCAGACAGCTTTAAGGAACTAAGGGTGACTTTATGAAACCAATGAAGCCCTCTGGAAAAATTAGCCTGGTACCTTGCTTGCAGGATTCCCAGAATTTTTACCAGGTGAGTAAACAAGGTCCTTTCCTGGAAGGCTTAATCTGCAAATAAATTAGTCTTATTGTTGTCATCTTCAGTGCACTGTAGAAACCACAGTATACACTTGTGGGTATTAGATTCTACTCCTGCTGTCTTTGAGGTTTTCTTTTCTGCCTGTAAGTTGGACTGGATCCTCCTTATCCTACCTTCCTCCGATATTTGGCTATAACTCTCCAAAATAATATTTTCAGTTTTTCTGTCACCCCTCTGATGTGGAATCACTGAGAACTAAAACTGCCCTTTTTTCAAAGTCATGCAACCTAGGCTAGATGCTCTGATAACAACTTCAGAGAAATCACCACAACAGCTCATGTAGAGATAATCTTCATGCCTCCTGCTATATGGACCACTCCGAAAGATTACCAAAGACACTGAAACTGCAACAGGAAAACCTATCAGTTTGCTGCTGCCTGCCCTCACTCTGTCTGAATGTGCTTCAAGCCAGAGATCTAGAAATCTTTGTCAACTGGATGCCTTCAGAATGCAAAAACTGGGATTATAATCTGTTCCAATCATTAACCATAATACTTCCATAGAAATGCCTTTTATCAAATACCTGATTTCTTGTACCACAGGCCTAACTTGGGAGCCCACTTGCATCACTGCCTCCTGAAATGAGATACAACTGTCTAACTGAACCCATTTATTATTGGGACTAAGAGCCTGGTTCAGTGAGATGGAGCAATCTAGTAGCTAGACTTCTGGACTGTGAAACTTCCTAGGGAAGTTTCAAAGACAGGACTGAGAGGAAGTAAAATACATTACCCCAAACTATGCCACTTTGGCATGTGGACAATTCTGAGCTAAAGACAATCTAGACCCAGCAGATTCAAGAAAAACTTTTACCCTTCTCTTAACTATCTAAAAGAATTTAGATAGGGGGTCTGGCCCAGAAAGAGAGCTGTTAACAGACATAAGCTTTTAAGAATGACTTCTGTATGCAAGGGTAAACATCTAATGACCAAATGTCCACTCTTCTTATTGTCCTGTGAATTATCCTCCTCCCCTTTAAAGCTCCAGACCCCTATCCTATTCCCTAGTTCAGGATGGCACATAAGCCTCAATTGCCTGACCTGCCCTTGGATGTCATATTCTTATAGGGCTCTTGTATATACATAATTAAAAATTTCTCCCATTAATCTGTCTCATGTGAATTTAATTGGTAGACAGCCAAAAGAATCTTGAAAGGCAGCAGAAAAATTCTTCCTCCCCAATACTAGTAATGAAGGCACTGGACGGCCAAAGGAACATTCTTCCTTTTTGCCAGATGAGACCTGACCTGTGTAAGCATTCCAGGTCAACTAGGGGATGCAAGCCTTTCTCTATCACAGAAGCTGCTGCAAAGCCTCATCAGTTCTAGACATAGCCTCTCCTAGCTTACATGCACTGAGGCACTTCAGGGTTCCAGGCACTGGGCCAAGTGCCATTCAGTCAACCATCATAGCAACCCTAATAGAAGGGAAGCAAACACTACCTGATTTTATAGATGAATGAGGCTGTTAGAAACTTGGCAGGGCCAGGACAATGCCACCATGCCATGTATCTGTGCTGCCCCACAATACAACATCTGGGGCCCCACAAATAACAAAGGGCATATGGTGGTTGGCATCACGATGCCACCCCTCAAGGATGTGCATGCTAAGAAGTGAGTTCCTATGCATGCCCTTGATTCTGGCTGGGGCTGCTTTCACTAGCAGAATATGCAAGATATGATGGCATATGATTTCAGGCAAGTCTTCCTTCCTGAGCTGTCAGAGAAGTGCAGGCTGTTCTGCTGGGGGACAGCACATAAGGGAACACTGAGATATAAGATATTCATGCAGCCACCGCAGCTGTCACCACACAAGACTCTAGGGATCCCAGGAGAGGCACTTCCCAGCTCAAGCCTGTGTAATCACAAGATACTGTAATAAAATGATTATTTGCTAGTTTTGACCACTCAGTTTAGTGCGTACTTGTTGTGCAACAACAGATAATACAATAGGGAGATGTTTCCTCTGGGGCAAGGAGCTGTCCACACTCTTCTTGGCAGGTGTTACAGCCCTATGTGTCCCAGGTAGGCACTTCATGTAGTTGATGGGTTAAGGCTAGCCCTCGACAAGCAAATGGGTAACTGCCTTCTTCCTGCCGGTAAATAGGTGTTTTCTGGCCACAAAATGAAAGTTACAAGTGTTTTTGAGACATGGAAATGTTTTTGGTTTGCAATAGAGGAATACCATAATGAGGTTAAACACCAGGATTTGAAATAAGATGTATGTGAAAAACAAAAATTCCGGTCAGAACAATCATGCCCTTGGAAGAAGTGCAGAGAAGTGGTAGGCCTGTGGAGGGGAGCAGGTGTGGGGCAAGGAGAGGCATGTGGCTGGAGCATATGTATGGGCCCACAGGCACACATCTGGACCAGAGGCATGGGTCAAGGCCTTTGGGCCCTGATCGATGTCGTCAGGAAAGACAGGCCATACCACCCTTGGAGCAACGTTCCCCTACTCCCAAACTGGGACACAGTGATCCCCTAAGACCTCCTTAGAGTTCATGTACCTGTTGGCCAGCACCAGGCTTCTCCTCAGCCAAACCAGTCAGGAATGATCACAGAAGGCCTGGGAGGAACAAACATCCTGACCTGACATAGACTCCACCTCCAGTTCAATGCCACGTCTGTAGGAAGGGCCAAGTTCATGTTTAATGATCCTTCACAGAGTAAGATAAGATGGAGAGACATCCTCATAATACTAGAATCTCTGTGAATGAGGGGAAAAGTCTCCCCAGCTCCACAGCAGCAGCCCCAGAATCACCTGCTCATGGTCCCTGCTGTACTGTCATAAAGAATAAAATTCCCTTCAGATGCTTAAAAACCAGTCCACTCCAAACACAGGGGATGACTAAACAGTTACTTGGTGGCTAAATTCCCACAGCTCAGTGTTTGAGAAATGAATTCTCCAGTATCTCTTCCTTTTAAAAAATAACAGCATACATATTTGTCACTCTCATAGTTCCCACTGACAAGATGTGGAGGTCCCTCCTGGGCTCCCCTAGTCCTGTGGAGCAGGGTCCAGTGATGATGGGGGGCAGGGGCACATTTCCTGAAGGGTTCCTCAAGCCTGCTGAGCAAGGAGGACTCTCAACTCTCATTCCACTCACCAGGTTTCCCCTCTATGCCACCCAGAATCGCCAGCCGCGCCGACATCAAACCGAGCCCCAGGTAGCTGTGGAAAGAAAATTCTGGGTAAGGGGCTGGCCTGCCATGGGAACCGCTGGGTAACATCTTCAATCCTGCTTCCAGTTCCCCTGGCCTAAATCTAAAACAAGTGGGAAAGGGAGGAAACCTGTGGCGAGGCAGCAGACTTTCTGCTTCTAAAAGCCTTTCTTTATGGAGGTTAGGGCATTCAGCTCAACAAATGAAAGCCTATTACTTAAAAGGAGCTTGCCTAGGAGCCTCAGATGCCAGTGAATGACACAGATGTGCCCTCATCTTTATGGAGTGCATATACTTTACACCAAGAATCGACTGAAGGTGCCATGTGGTAAACAAATGGCCAAGAAAATTCCTGCACAATCCATGGGCTCTTTCCCACCATTTAGAAACCTCCTCCAAAGCAGAACAAAATAAACACACAAAAAAAGAAATGGGATTTTACTGTAGGTGAACTAAAAAATGAAGTGGGGAGAAGGCAGGAGGAGAAAGGAACAGCAAGGGAGGAGGAAGTGCTAGAGGGAGAGCCTCCAGCTGTGGGGTTTCCAGGTACTCTGGGTCACAGCACAGGGCTGGCTGAGCAACAATCCTGGATGGGCAGGCTCTCCCCCTTCCCCCAACTCCGAAACAAACCTGTAAGAATAGAGCTTGTAGGTCCGATTAAACATCTGGAGTGACGTCAGGTAGCCAGGCGGGGAGGTCTGGAGGGTGTCCTGAAGAAGAACATGAAGGTTATTATTCTTCCTGCTGGTCTTTCTTTTGAAAATACCAGGGTATTCATAGAGGTATTCAATTAAATTAGTTTTTCATTAAGTCACATGTTGTGAAAGAGTTTGAACATGCAATGAAAAATAAAATGACCAAAATGAAAAAATGTTTTTCCTCTTCCTAACATTTACCATTCTGAAAATATGGCCCAACCAAGACAATTGTGAATAGATTTAGGTGCTCTTCCACTGTAAACTAAAAATAATAAAAAAGTGGTGGGTGAGGAATGCACTGTGGTTAGAGCAGCAGACGGTCCAGACTGGAAGCATTTTCATCTCCTTTACAATGTCTCATCCCACAGGGCTTGAGGTTTTCTCCCCTTCTAGGAGTCAGACTAAGTAATGGCCCCCTCTCTGGCTTGTCCTGGGGAAAAGGGGACATCCCACAACCTGTGGCTGGCCCTGAGGGTTCTAGGTAGTACCTAATTAATCATCGCACTGAAGATCAACTTTCCATTTCTCCCCCCAGGCAGAATTAAAACCAAGTGAAGGAGCATTAATTGTGAATGAATCTGGCCTTCAGGACAGAAACTGAATGCACAGGCCCAGAGGCACCAGGTTAACGGGCCTTCCCTGAGGGACTGCAACTCCTGGTGGCAGGTGGCTTCTGGAGGGTGGGGGCCACAGTAGAGCAGCAAGGGCCGGTTACCTCAACTCTCGGAAGGAAGGTGATCTGAGTGGATCCTCCACCTAAATCCAGCATGCCCACACTGCTCCTTCCTGGGGTTTTCAAACTGCCTGGAGCACAGCGAGTAGAAACCAACACAGCACTGTCACATAGTAAATAGATGAGAACAGTGAAAAAGTACAGCTAGTTTGAGAGCCAAGCCCCATGGTGAAAAAAAAAAACCAAAAAACAGAAAAGCAACTGTGGGTATTTAACAATCTCCATGGAAGGATGCACATGTTGAAGGGACATGAATGTGGCTCTGCCAGCTGTGGCTTTAATTTGGACAATGTAAAACAATACTGACCTTCAGCAGAGAAGGTCAGCAGAGAAGTAGATAAGGCCTGCCTTATCTACTGCTCACCCCCAGGGACACTGACTTCCATTACATCCCTTCATGCCCAGAGGCATTCCTTCCCCCAACACTGTGCTCCTAATGTGTCCCTTAACATGGCTTTCCATCCCCAAGGGGCAAATTCTGCTATAAAGCTTCTTTCTTTTTCAAACATGCATCTCACACACACTGGTCTTTCCCATAATTATAATAAAGGTACAAAAGCAACCTATACTGAGAATAATCAAGAAAAAGGATTCCTTGTCATCTTGTTCCAAGAACAGATGTTTCTGTTCCCTCTTCTACCTACAGAAGAGGAATTCAATTTTAAGGTGAAGAGCATTCCCACCGCATTGAATAACTGAAAGCATGATAGGTTTTCCTCATGACTTCCCCTAGAAATGAGAGGACAGGGCCCCTGGCTGAAGCAGTTACAGGAAGCAGGAGCTATGCTGGAAGAATCCAGGCCTACAAAGAAGCTCCTTTCCCCAGCATTTTTATCTGGAAGCTTGATATTTGCCCTGATGAGCCCTCACCCAACCTAATGCCCTACTTTGAGCCAGTACCACTCCAGAAACCCAAGGGGTTATTTGAAAGAGTAGAAATGAGACCTCTGCCATCAAGAATGTCATCTGTGGACTGTTTCAGGGAGAGGGAGGAAGAATGTACCTTTTAGGAAGTTGACAGTGATCCACGCTGAAACGCCTACAAGAGAGGGTCATAGACAGCATGTGAATCACCTGAGATGGCTGTAAACAACACATGCATTCAAATGACCACTTCGAGATTCCAGGACCTCAAAGTGAGTGCCCCTCACTCCTTAGCCTCCAGATCAGCTACAGGAACACCCAGAAGCTTCTGGCAGACTGTTCCAGAAGATGCCATACTACAACACTACAATACTCGGCCAAATGTTACATCTCTCCCTCCTATTCTTTATCATGAACTTCCTCTTTTTGGAAAGAGAATTTTGCTCTCCCTCTCCCCTGGTCATATTTTAAAATCAGGAGCTGGTGAAGAACCTGACGGTCTCTATCTCAGCATTAACAATGCAATAGCAAACTTCTAAAATCTGGGGATTCTCTCCAAATGCTCTTAAAGCTGAAAAGATGATTTGTTTTCAGAAACTTCATCTGTGCCAGGTTTGGAGCTCGTTGAGATGAGAATCTGTCTCTAATACTGGCCCTCCAGAGATCCTCTGAAGACAGTGATACTGTGAATGCAATGGGACTGTCACTTTGGTTCTTGCTTGCCCATGTCTGACTGAGGAGAAAGCTCCCACAGCAGCCCTGCACATGGCCTGTCTCCCAGGACAGCCTCATTGCACAGAGAGCTTCTGGAGACCCTACCTTCATCCGTTCCGTTCATGATAGAAACACAGTCATCTCCTACAAGGAAGGGTGATGCCTTAAACACTTCTTTCACCTAAATGTAAGGAGAGACACGCCTTTATCCTTTACAGTCAAAACTCAAAGTTCCCAATTACACTGTGCTTTCAGCAGGTCATGACAAAACAGCAGATGGTGTCAGCTGGTGCTGTGAAGTAACAAAATTCATGTTTTATTTTAAATTTCTCAAATCCTCTGCAAGTGATATCCTCATCTACTGCCTGGACTGGTGGAGGCAGATGATACCCTGAAGAACACCTTCTTTTTTAAAATTTTTTATTGTGTTATGTTAGTCACCATACATCATTAGTTTTTGATGCAGTGTTCCAATATTCATTGTTTATGCACCACACCCAGTGCTCCATGCAATATGTGTCCTCCATAATACCCACCACCAGGCTCACTCATTCCCCCAACCCTCTTCCCTCTAAAACTCTGTTTCTCAGAGTCCACAGTCTCTCATGGTTCATCTCCCCCTCCGATTTTCCCCCTTCACTTTTCCTCTTCTTCTCCTAATGTCCTCCATGTTATTCCTCATGCTCTACAAGTAAGTGAAACCATATGATACGTGCTTGACTTATTTCACTCAGCATAATCTCCCCCAGTCCCATCCATGTTGATACAAAAATTAGGTATTCACCCTTTCTGATGGATGAGTAATATTCCATTGTATATATGGGCCAAAGCTTCTTTATCCATTGTCTGTTGAAGGGCGTCTCGGCTCTTTCCAGTTTGGCTATTGTGGACATGGTTGCTATGAACATCAGGGTACATATGGCCCTTCTTTTCACTACATCTGTATCTTTGGGGTAAATACTCAGTAGTGCAAGTGCCAGGTCACTGGGTAACTCTATTTTTAATATGTTGAGGAATCCCCACAGTTTTCCAAAGTGGTTGCACCAACTTTCATTCCCACCAACAGTGTAAGAGGGTTCCCCTTTCTCCACATCCTCTCCAACGTTTGTTCGAAGAACCCTGTTTTAAAGCCACTCTGGGCTAGAAGAGCTCAGGGGCACCTTGAGCCTGCTAGGCCCCCAAACACTGCCCTGCTTTAGACTGGAGATGAGGCTCCAGAAGCTCCTCAAAGCAGAGCTCAGCCTGGGACCCAGGAGATGGCCCTGTAGCCGGGAGGTGAAGGCAGTGAGCAGCAGCATTTGGGTGCACTTCCTTCCCTATTTTTAAGCAAGTACTGACACAAAGAAACTTCAGTACATCTGCACATCCCACCTACACCTGTGACCCACAATCAGACTTGACCTTGTAAAGGTAACTTTTACAAGGGACCTTGACCAATGTACAACATTTCATCATTTAGCAGCTGCATAGTTTAGAAATAGTACTAAGGATGAAAAGCAGTTTCCCTAATGGGCATGACAACAAGAACTGTCCAGGCACCTGTAAGAAACAGGGTTCATAGTTTTTTTGCAGGACTGCCGCTAGGCTTGGGGGCAATCTGGGTCATGTGAGAGCCAGACCCTGGCAGGGGAAGGTAAAGGCCTCCTCAGCAGTTACATCTGTGGATCAGACCAAGAGAAGAACTGGCAGTTACCATGAGAACATGCAGTCTGGAAATGAAGTGTCAGGAACTCAGGCTTCTATAGCCCTCTACAAGGATCTAGTCTCTGCATGGAAGGAAGCCCTTCAAAAGGCCTTAACACATACTTAAAACAAAGTTACTATTATTACATAACAAGGTTCATTATAGAAAACAGGAACAGCTAGAGGTGATGCTGTTAACATTTTGGTGTTTTCCTCTTCAGGAAGGTTCTACATAGCCCATCTGACTGCTCAGACACTAGCTGAGTATCTGGTATTTTCAGTTATCCTAAGCTATCCACCCCCCGGGGAAATGGGTAAAATCACCTTTTGCAGTAACTTTTGAGCCTTTTCTCCTGGTAACAGACGTAAGCCAGCTGTGGCTTTGAGGACCAAGGGGGTGGCCTTCCAGAAGTCAAAAGGAACATCCTGTTTAGCAACATCCAGTAATTCCTGAATTCCTGAAGTGCTCTGTGAATGTGGTAAAAGTAGGGTCTGTCAAAGCTCAGCATACAGAGTCACAGATGCTCCCCCAACCCTTTTGGTTTTATTACCTTACAAACACATCCTCTTCTAACTTTCCAAACTGGCAGAAAACGACTTAAGTGGTGCTCGTGAGTGTGAGGGGTATAGGGACCAGGCAAGTACAGAGCAACACTCCTGGCAGTGGCGCATGGTGGGGTGAAGACACACAAGAGGGTTCTGCTATTCTATACTCTGGCAACCAAAACCCTGCCCAGCCCTATCACCAACCCTCACCAGGCGATCTCAGATGAGCTGTGACTCCTCTGGATATCATGAATGAATCCTGGGGTTCCTCATGGTGCTGAAAACCCCAAAGGAAATCATCTATACCTGCCAGAATGCTTGAGATCCAAAATTGGCTAAGGCGCTGTGTCAGTACAGAGGTGGGAAAACAACTTTGGTAAAATACTTCTGGATATTACCAACAGCTACAAAGCTGAGGGAACAATTTGGCAATGCCTGCAGGAGAAAACGAACATTCCTCTTACTCAGAAATCTCATTCTATGAATTTATCTGAGATGGATGCCCTTATATATGTGGGTAATGAAGTTCAATAAGGTGACAAACTCTAGCCTTTCTCAGACATTACCTGAGAAGGACCTGAGTCCTTCAGGGGAGGACTGGTTCCCATAAATTCAATGCGCCTGTACACACTGCAATATCATTGCCAGAAAAATCAAGGAAGCTCTCCTCATCCTGATAGTAAATACTCTCTATGTTATATTGTTGAGTGACAAAAGTGAGTACGTGACAACATGAATGTCATTCTATTGTGTATCTGAAATAAAAAGGGGAAAGGGAAGAATACAGATGAATTTGCTCATAGGTATGTCAATGAGCCCTTGAAAGACATAAGAAACCAGGATCACCAGCCCTCCTAGGGAAGACTGGAGCAGGAGGGGCACTCTCACCACCTGCCCTGTGAAGCTGAAATATGTCCCACTTGAATGTGCATTGCCTAAAACAAGTAAGGTTTTAAAAATCTTATGAGTTTATTCTAAAGCTACCTAATTTACTTATATGTGATATTATAGTTACTCTAACATCACTCATTTTGATTTTTGTTTTCAACTTGTTTTTTAACCATGTGTATTACTTTTTTTTTTTTTTAAAGATTTTATTTATTTATTTGAAAAAGAGAGAGAGAGAGCACAAGCAGGAACAGAGGGAGAAATAGGCTCTATTTGAGACATGAGACATGAGTCTGAGACATGAGACATGAGTTTGAGACATGAGGCTCAAACCCAGGACCCCAGGATCATTCCCTGAACTGAGCCACTCAGGCGCCGTGATATATTATCTTTTAAGATGTACTTGACTCAAAAGGAACTTGTAGCTATATTACTACCCAGTCCATTTCATCAGCGCCTTAGCAGGTGCCCTGTATTAGTGCAGCTGTAAGCTTTAAGGAGTTGAGAAGTATAAAAGTTACAAATTTACAAAAATCATTATTGGACAGTTTAAGTAAATCACTTTTACACTTATTTGGTTTTGTGGATTTTTGCAAAATACATTTTTTAAAAAATTTTTTCTTTTTTTTTAAGATTTTATTTATTTATTAGTTAGAGAGAGAGAGTGAGCGAGCACAGGCAGACAGAGAGGCAGGCAGAGGCAGAGGGAGAAGCAGGCTCCCTGCCGAGCAAGGAGCCCGATGCGGGACTCGATCCCAGGACGCCGGGATCACGACCCGAGCCGAAGGCAGCCGCCCAACCAACTGAGCCATCCAGGCGTCCCCAAAATACATTTTTAAGTTCAATTTTTTTGGTCAACTTTTGTCATCTTAAGTCGGAGGAACTGGAACAAAAACAATTAAACCCTCAAACACTGCTTTTTTGTCAGTTTGTAGCCTTTGTGTTTTTGAACTGCACCAAGACTTCTGGGTGGTATGCCTGGTCGTTGGGGGAAGGGCCCGGGAAGCTGGAGTGTGGGGGAAGGTGATGGGGTAGGGGTAGTGGTCCTCCTTTGGCCCCATGCACTTTACCAGTTTCCCCCATCTGACTATCCTAAATAGCATGAAATGTCTCAGGGCAGCACCATCAGAGATGCTTTCCTCTGCAAAGAAGATCAACGCACTCAAGAGAAAGGGAGTTGGCTTTAACAAACTGTCGAGCTGGAAAACAAATCTGAAGAACAAACAGACCTGAGAGAAAATCATTACCTTTTCAACATCATCAGCATAAGCAGAAAGACCTGGCTTCAGTGCTTTGAATGTCTCATGGGTCAAAGTGGGAGTTTCTAAGAGGAAAGCATATTTAAAAAAAAAAAAAGTACAAGTGTGAACATATATGTGAATATATGAATATATACAATTATGGCTAGCCACCCTTTTTAAAGGCAAATGTCTGAAATCAGACCAATCCCAAAGTGACTGGAATACTGCCTCTTTAGCCCAGATAAACAAAATAAGTGTTCTACCTGATGCTTTGGTCAGAACTTTTTAAAAAAACCCAACTTTAATAAGGTATGATTTACATACAAAACTATATCCATCTAAACTGCTAAATTTTAATATGGTTAATTCTTGTTCCATTAACTGAGGAGCAGGGCAGATGATTCTAAACTACAAATATAAAAGTTATTTTTTTTTATCCTGGGATGGGTGTAGTAGGTTCTAAAGGACATTTTTTTTTCTCTTCTTTTAAAAAAACAGTTGTCCTAAATTATGAAGGCCCTGGATTCATGCGCATACAGCAAGGGACTGTTTAGAGGCACACTGGTGGCCAAGGGATGTTGGCCTGAATTTGGATATGAAGACCCAGGAGGAAAAATCAGGGATAGAACTTTTTGAAAGGCGGTCTCTTTAGAGATAAAACACTGGACTATGGCTATTAAAGAATTACATGCTGACAAGTTGTCTTAAAAGCTTAAAAAACATTTTTGGAGGTAGGTAGGTCTGGCAGATAAAAACTTAACTACTGAACTGAGTCAAAAGATAAAGCAGATGAAAAGTAAAATATGACAGCTTTGGAGAGTGCTACTAACAGCGTCTGTTGCCACCAGCTCTGTTAAATGCCCAGAACAGTGTCTACTCAAAAGGTATTGAGGGTCAGTAAAGAACCAGCTGTGGCTGATGGACCTACTGAGCAGTCAGGGGGAAAACACTCACTGGCTAGAAGCTGGAGGGTGACTCTCAGAGCCAGAGGGTACAAGAGGTGACAGGAAAGGAGATCAAAGGGAGAAAGGACAGAGTACAGAGCTGGGTAGTGGACTGGATCTCCCCACAGGAGCAGCTATGGGGAGAACACACATAAACTCCCTCTACCCTATGCTGGAAGCCTGTGGACCCCCATCCTTGGGTTATAACGGGGCTCAGGCTCCAGCTCCCTTCTCACTGCTGAGGCCACTCTCATCTGTCACTCTGACTGGACCTGGGCTGTACCGTGTCGGTCTAGGTCCCAGGTCCTTGCTAGTTCATGACTTTCCCAGACTCTGCCTCATACTAGCTCAATTCAGGGGCAACTTCCTGCCTTAAACTCTCTCAATGCAGCTTCTGGCCTAAGTCATGATCCTGGCCACCTGACCTGCTGCTGAATGCTGGGACAGGCCACCCAACACCCCCAGGGATCTCAGATGCCTTCAGGTGGTCACCAGAAGCTACTCTGAGTAAGGACAGTCAGGGAGTCCTGGGAAACTTAGATTCCTGGGCCCCAACCCACACCTGAACCAGCCTCTCTGGGAACCTGTATTTTTGACAAGTTTCCAGTTGAGTCTGAGGCAGGGCATCCAGCCTAACCACTGTGCTGTAAGTGAAAGAGATCCCAAGAGCTCTGCTGTGAGTGAGGAGATCCCAGCAGTGAGAGGCCAAGGCCCTCTACCCAGCATACCTCCAGGCTGCCGGTTGAACTGGAAGATGTGGACGCGGGTTCCAGTGCTTCCTGCATCAAACATGATGCCGTAGAAAACTTCATGACCATGTGCAGCTGTCCCTGGGGCAATGTGAGCCTGGTGGCCCCTCCGGGCCCCTGATGCCACCTCAGTGATGCTGAAGAAGGCCTGGGTGGCAGAGGCCCAATGCCACTTGATGTAGGCGACATAGATGAACAGGCATATGAACAGCCCCAGGGGGTACGCCACCTTTGTCATCTTCAGGTTCCCATTATTTGGTATTTTTCTCATTTCTCTGTCTGCTGAGGACCGTGCTGCAGCTGCTGGAGGAAAGGCAGGAAAGACATGTTAAGATACAAGCTTCTGGGGCAAGTCAGAAGTCCCTGTGCTTAGGGACAAAACATTCAGCCAGAAACTGGTCTGCATTTTCCCCCTGGAATCAGAAGTTTCATTCAGTCCTCAAAGTGCTTCCAGAGGTATGAGCCCAATTTACAGAAGAGAACAGAAACTGGAGTTTACAAAGACTGGAAAACCTGTTCAAGGGGCGCCTGGGTGGCTCAGTGGGTTAAAGCCTCTGCCTTCGGCTCAGGTCATGATCTCAGGGTCCTGGAATCAAGCCCCGCATCGGGCTCTGTGCTCGGCGGGGAGCCTGCTTCCTCCCTTCTCTCTCTGCCTACCTGTGATCCGTCAAATAAATAAATAAAATCTTTAAAAAGAAAAAAGAAAACCTGTTCGAGGCGGCAGGTCCTGGAGGGTCTGACTTGGGGCACAGACCCACAACTGCTGGCTTTAAGGCCTGAGCCTGGTCCCCAGCAAGTAATGTTCCAGACTAGTGGCTTCTGGACTTGTTGCCACTTTAAAAAGCCACATGTAAATGGTGTCCCCAAACTTTTCAAGGTACGTGAGCACATGTCCAACCCATTTTTTCAATTCTCACTTCCTCTTCTATACAGATATTCAATTCTTAGAAGGCTTAAAGTCTCATCCCTCGGGAACTACAGAGAGCACCAACTGCGTCTGAGAAACGCAGCTCATTTTCCTGTAAGTTTCACAGAAGATGTCTCTTTTCACTCAGGTACTACACTCTGCCAAGGAGGAAATAATACCTGTGTGCTTTCCAAGCTTATGAAAATCCTGAGTACCAAAAGAACTAACAGCACCACTGTCTTTGGTTCAATGCCTCTGTGTCCCCAAATGAATGCATTTGTTTGGGCTTTCTTAGCAGTTTCTGATGTAAGACACCATGTTTCAAAGTTTGGAGAGAAAACAGTGGAATATAGCTATTAAAGGATTACATGCTGACAACCTGAGGCTTCAAAGGCCAAGAAGTGGGGTACTTGATTCTCAGGGATTCCTACCCTTGGGGAATGTCTACCTGTGTCCATCCCTGACTCTGTTAGTTGTGGCAAGTGGAGTGGACACTCCTAGAGGTAAGGAGACAGGAAAGTGCCATGTTGAAAGAAAGGCACATAACAGACCAATATCCCTGATAAACATGGATGCAAAAATTCTCACCAAGATACTAGGCAATAGGATCCAACAATACATTAAGATCTAACAATACAGGGAGAGGGTGGTGGGAGTGAAAGGGTAGGGGTAAGGTGGCTGGGTTATTAACATTGGGAAGGGCATGTGCTACGGTGAGTGCTGTGAAATGTGTAAGCCTGATAATTCACAGACCTGTACCCCTGGAGCAAAGAATACATTATACGTTAATTAAAAAATTATATTGAGACATGTTCTGTAGCCTGTCATTGGGGTACAGATGGCCCTTCTTTTCACTACATCTGTATCTTTGGGGTAAATACCCAGTAGTGCAATGAGCATGGAATGTTTTCCATTTCTTTGTGTCCTCCTCAATTTCTTCCCTAAGTGTTCTATAGTTTTCAAAGTATAAATCCTTTCTTCTTTGGTTAGGTTTATTCCCAAGTATCTTACAGTTTTTGGTGCAATTAGAATTTGGATCAAGTCCTTAATTTCTCTTTGTTCTGTCTCATTGTTAGTCTATAGAAATGCAGCTGATTTGCTGAATTCCTGTATGAGTTATAGCAATTCTTGGTTAGAATCTTTTGGGTTTTCCACATAGAATATCATGTCATCTGCAAAGAGTGAGAGTTTGACTTCTTTGCCAATTTGGATGCCTTTTATTTCTTTTTATTTGTGATTGCTGAGGTTAGGACTTCTAGCACTATGTTGAACAACAGTAGTTGAGAGTGGGCATTTCTGTCGTGTTCCTGACTTCAGGGGTAAAGCTCTCAGTTCTTCCCCATTGAGAATGATATTCTCTGTGGCTTTTCATAAGTGGCTTTTATGATATTGAGATATATTCCCTTTATCACTGTGGAGAGTTTTAAGAAAGGATGGTGTATTTTATCAAATGCTTTTTCTGCATCAATTGAGAGGATCATATGTTTGTTTCATGAGATTAAGAGTCTCTTATGGTTTGTCTCCCTCCCATCTTGTTTCATTTTTTCCTTCCCTACCCCGACAGCCCCTGCCCTGCCTCTCAAATTCCTCACATCAGAGATCATATAATTGTCTTCCTCTGATTGACTTATTTCACTCAGCACAATACCCTCTAGTTCCATCCATGTTGTTGCAAATGATAAGATTTCATTTTTTAAAAATATTTTATTTATTTATTTGACAAACAGAGATCTCAAGTAGGCACAGAGGCAGGCAGAGAGAGGAAGGGAAGCAGGCTCCCCGCTGAGCAGAGAGCCCGATGTGGGGCTTGATCCCAGGACCCTGGGATTATGACCTGAGCTGAAGGCAGAGGCTTTAACCCACTGAGCCACCCAAGCACCCCAAGATTTCATTTCTTTTGATGGCTACATAATATTCCATGGTATGTGTGTGTGTGTGTGTATATGTATATATATATACATATAAATATATACACCACATATTCTTTATCCATTCATCTGTTGTTGAACACCTAGGCTCCTTCCATAGTTTGGAGATTGTGGACATTGCTGCTATAAACATTCGGGTGCAGGTGCCCCTTTGGATCACTACATTTGTATCTTTAGGGTAAATACCCAGTAGTGCCATTGTGGGTCATTGGGTAGCTCTATTTTCAACTTTTTGAGGAACCTCTATACTGTTTTCCAGAGTGGCTGCACCAGCTTGCATTCCACCAACAGTGTAGGAGGGTTCCCCTTTATCTGAATCCTCGCCAGCATCTGTCATTTCCTGACTTGTTAATTTTAGCCATTCTGACTGGTGTGAGGTAGTATCTCATTGTGGTTTTGATGTTTTTTTCCTGATGCTGAGTGATGTGGAGCATCACTGTTGGTCACTTGGATGTCTTCTTTGCAGAAACGTCTATTCATATCTTCTGCCCATTTCTTGATTGGATTATTTGTTCTTTGGGTACTGAGTTTGATAAGTTCTTTATAGATTTTGGATGATATGTCATTTGCGAGTATCTTCTCCCATTGTGTCAGTTGTCTTTTGGTTTTGTTGACTGTTTCCTTTGCTGCGCAAAAGCTTTTGATCTTGATGAGGTCCTAATAGTTCATTTCTGCCCTTGCTTCCCTTGCCTCTGGTGATGTTTCTAGGAAGAAGTTGCTGTAGCTGAGGTCTAAGAAAGAGATTGCTGGCTGTGTTCTCCTCAAGGATTTTGATGAATTCCTGTCTCACGATGAGGTCTTTCATCCATTTTGAGTCTATTTTTCTGTATGGTGTAAGGAAATGGTCCAGTTTCATTCTTCTGCATGTGGTTGTCCAATTTCCCCAACACCATTTGTTGAAGAGACTGTCTTTTTTCCACTGGGCATTCTTTCCTGCTTTGTTGGAGATTAGTTGACCATAGAGTTGAGGGTCTATTTCTGGGCTCTCTATTCTGCTCCATTGATCAATGTGTCTATTTCTGTGCCAATACCATACTGCCTTGATTACAGTTTTGTAATAGGGCTTGAAGTCTGGAATTGTGATACCACCATCTTGGTTTTCTTTTTCAACATCCCTCTGGCTATTTGGGGTCTTTTCTGGTTCCATATAAATTTTAGTATTATTTGCTCCATTTCTTTGAAAAAAAAATTGATGGTATTTTGATAGGGATTGTGTTAAATGTGTAGATTGCTTTAGGTAGCAGAGACATTTTCACAATATTTGTTCTTCCGATCCGTGATCATGGAACATTTTTTCATTTCTTTGTGTCTTCCTCAATTTCTTTCATGAGTACTTGACAGTTTCCTTAGTATAGATTCTTTGCCTCTTTGGTTAGGTTTATTCCTAGGTATCTTATGGTTTTGGGTGCAATTGTAAATGGGATTGACTCCTTAATTTCTTTCTTCTGTCTTGTTGGTGTATAGAAATGCAACTGAGTTCTGTGCATTGATTTTATATCCTGACACCTTACTGAATTCCTGTATGAGTTCTAGCAGTTTTGGAGTGGAGTCTTTTGGGTTTTAGGTAGAATAAAGTATCATATCATCTGCAAAGAGTGAAAGTTTGACTTCTTTGCTGATTCAGATGCCTTTAATTTCTTTTTGTTGTCTGACTGCTGAGGCTAGGACTTCTAGTACTATGTTGAATACCAGTGATGATAGTGGATATCCCTGCTGTGTTCCTGACCTTAGGGGAAAAGCTCTCAGTTTTTCCCCATTGAAAATAATATTCACTGTGGGTTTTTCATAGATGGCTTTTATGTTATTGAAGTATGTACCCTCTATACCTACACTTTGAAGAGCTTTGATCATGAAAGGATGCTGTACTTTGTCAAATGCTTTTCCGCATCTATTGAGAGTATCATATGGTACCTGTTCTTTATTAATGTATTGTATCACATTGATTGATTTGCAGATGTTCAAACAACCTTGCAGCCCAGGAATAAATCTCTCCTGGTTGTGGTGAATAATCCTTTTAATGTACTGTTGGATCCTACTGGCTAGTATTTTGGTGATAATTTTTGCATTTGTGTTCATCAAAGGATATGTATTTTAAAAGATAACAAAGTATATATTCTGATCACAATGGAATGAAACTAGAAGTTTCATTCTAGTTTCAGGAGAAGAAACAGGAGAAGGAAAGCTAGAAAATTCCCAAATACCTGGAAACTAAACACCACACTCTTTTTAAAAAAACATTTTATTTATTTGTGATAGAATAAGAGCAAAAGGACCTATGTGAGATAGAACAAGAGAGAGAGCATGGGGCAAAGAGAGAAACAGACTCCCCTGTTGAGCAGGGAGCCCAATGCAGGGCTTAATCCCAGGACCCTGAGATCATGACCTGAGCCAAAGGCAGAGTTAACCAACTGAGCCACCCAGATGCCCCTAAATACCACACTCGTAAAACAACCAATGGGTCATAAAAGAAATCAAAAGGGGGGGTACCTGGGTGGCTCACTGGGTTAAGCCTCTGCCTTCGGCTCAGGTCGTGATCTCAGGGTCCTGGGATCGAGTCCCGCATCTGGCTCTGTGCTTGGCGGGGAGCCTGCTTCCTCCTCTCTCTCTGCCTGCCTCTCTGCCTACTTGTGATCTCTCTCTGTCAAATAAATAAAATCTTAAAAAAAAAAAAAGAAATCAAAAGGGAAATCAGAAAGTATCTTGTGACAAATGAAAATGAAAACACAACATACTAAAACTTATGGAATGCAGTTAAAGCAGTACCAATAGGGAAAATTATACCTGTAAATGCTTACATTAAAAGGGAAGATTTCAAACTAATGACCTAACTGTATACCTTAAGAAACTAGAAAAAGAACAACTTATTTATTTTTAAACATTTTAAAAAGTTTAAATTAAATTAGCCAATACATAGTACATCATTAGTTTCAAATGTAGTGTTCAGTAGTTTATCAGTTGCATATAACATCCCATGCTCATCACATCAGGTGCCCTCCTTAATGCCCATTACTAAGTTACCCCCCCACGTCACATACTTATTTTTTTTTAAAGATTTTATTTTATATGACAGATACAGAGAAAGATCACAAGTAGGCAGAGCAGCAGGCGGGGGGGGGGGAAGCAGGCTCCCCGCTGAGCAGAGAGCCCGACGCGGGGCTCGATCCCAGGACCCTGAGATCATGACCTGAGCTGAAGGCAGAGGCTTAGCCACTAAGCCACCCAGGCGCACCCCCCCCACATACTTATTTTTTTTTAAATTTATTTATTTGACACACACACACACACACACACACACACACACAGAGATCATGAGTAGGCAGAGAGGCAGGCAGAGAGAGAGGGGAAGCAGGCTCCCTGCCGAGCAGAGAGCCCGATTCGGGGCCCAATCCCAGGACCCTGAGATCATGACCTGGGCTGAAGGCAGAGGCTTAGCCCAATGAGCCACCCAGGTGCTTTTTTTTAAACATTTTTATTATTTTACATATACTTATTTTTAAACATTTTTAATTTTAATTTTTTTTTTTTTAAAGTAGCCTCCACATCCAGCATGGAGCCCAATACAGGGCTTGAACTTAGGGCCCTGAGATGAAGACCTGAGTAGAAATCAAGAGTTGGGTGCTTAACCATCAGTTGGATGGTTAAGCTCAGTTAGATACTGAGCCATCCAGGTGCCCCCCAAAAGAATTAGTTAAACACAAAGCTAGAAGAAAAGAAGCAATAAAAATTAAAGCAGTTAAATAGAGGATAGAAAAACAACAGAGAAATATCCATGAAACCAAGAGTTGGTTCTTTGAAAAGATCACCATAACTGAAAGCTTTAGCTATCTTGACTAAGGAATAAAGAGAGAAGCCTCAAATTATAGCTAAAATCAGAAATGAAAGAGGGAACATTACTACTGATTTTATAGAATTAAAATGCTTATGAGAGTATTATAAAACCATTGTACACTAATAAATTGGATAACCTACAATAAATAAACACATTCCTAAAAACATATAATCCACCAAGATGAATTATGAAGAAATAAAAAATCTAAAGACACATAACTAGTAAGGAGACCAAATCAGTATTCAAAAATCTCCCAACAAAGAAAAGCCCTGGCCCAAATGAATACTGATTTGTTGGTTACCTCTGATTTTACCAAACATTTCAAGAAGAATTTCAAAATCTTCCCAAGAAATGAAGAGAAGGGGCTACTTCTTAATTCATTATATGAGGCCAACATTACCCTAACACCAAAGCCAGACAAAGACACTACAAAAAGATACAGACCATCATTCCTTATGAATAGTGATGTAAAAATCCTCGGAAAAAAGCAGCAAACTGAATTCAGCCACAGAGCAAAGGGACCAAGTGGGATTTATTCCTGGAATACAAGGATGGTTCAGGATTTGAAAATCCATCAAGGCAAATATATCACATTAACAAAATAAAGGGGGGAGGGCGTCTCAGTGGCTCAGTCCGTTAAGTGTCCAACTTTTGATTTCAGCTCAGGTCACGATCTTGGAGTCATGAGCTCTGGCCCACTGGACTCTGTGCTGAGCGCAGAGTCTGCCTGTCTGTCTCCCTCTGCTTCTTCTCCAGCTCACGCTCTCTCTCTCTCTCTCTCTCACACACACACACACACACACACACTTTCTTTCTCAAATAAATAAGTAAAAATAAAATCTTAAAAAAAACCCACCCAGAATAAAGGGGAAAATCAATATGATCATCTCAATTGACGCAGAAAAAGCATTTAATAAAACCTGATACCTTTCCATAATGAACACAACCAACAAACAGGAATAGGAGGAAACTACCTCAACATAATAAAGGCCATATATGAAAATGCAACAGTTAACTTCATACTCAGTGATGAAAGACTGAAAACTCTTTTACTTTAAAATCAGGACCAAGAAAGAATGTCTGTTTTCAACACTTCCATTCAACATAGTACTGGAAGTTCTAGCCAGATCAATTAGGAAAGAAAAAGAAATAAAAGCCATCTAAATTGGGAAGGAAGAAGTAAAACTATCTGTTCATAGATTACATGATCTTACATGTAGAAAGCCCTAAAGATTCCACAGGGAAGGAAAATAACTGTTAGAACTAATAATTTCAATAGTACATAATATCAACACACAAAAATCAGTTGTTTCTATCTGTTATAATGAACAATTTGAAAATGAAGAAAACGATTCTATTTACAATAGCATCAAAAAGAATAAAATACTTAAAAATAAAGTTAAGCAAGGGAGTGAAAGCCTTGTACCCTGAACACTACAAAACATAGCTAAAAGAAAATCAGGAGTCAAATAAATAGATATCCTGTGTTCATGGATGGGAAGACTTAATATTGATAAAGGTATCAATACCAGCTATAGTGGTCCACAGATTCAATGCAATCCCTATAAAAACCCAAACTTTTTTTTTTTTTTTGTAGAGACAGGGAAAAATTCCTAAAATTCATAGGAGATACAAGGAATCTCAAGGGACCACAAATCACAAAACAATCCTGAAAAGGAACAAAGTTGGAAGCCTCATACTTCCTGATTTCAAAACATACTATAAAGCCACAGCAATAAACAACTTGTGGTAGTGGTAAAAGACAGACTCAAAAACAAATGGAACAGAACAGAAACCCCAGAAATAAACCTTCACATACATGATAAAATGATCTTTGACAAGGGTACCAAGACCATTAATAGGGGAAAGGATAGTCTCATTAACAAATGGTACTGGCAAAACTAGATATTCACCTAAAAAGGACTGAAGTTGGATCCTTACCTTACAGCATATGCAGAAACTAACTCAAAATGGATTGAAGACCTAAGTATAAAACCTAAAACTATATAAACTCCTAGAAGAAAATATAGTAGAAAAGCTTTGTAGCATTGAATTTGGCAATGATTTCTTGGATAAGTAACAAAGAAGCAAAAACAGGACAGCAAAAGCAAAAAGAGAAATGTGACAATTAAAAAAACTTTATGTGTCAATGGACACTAACCACAGAGAGAAAAGGCAACTCACAGGATAGGAGGACATATTTGCAAATCATATCTGCTCAGAGATTAATATCTGGAATATAGAGAACTAAAACTCGACAACAAAAAAACAACGTAATTCACAGCATGAATGCATGCAAAGCATCTGGATACACAGCTCTTTAAAGATACATAAATGACCAACAAGCATATGAAAAGATGCTCAACAGCACTAATCATTAGATGTGCAAAACCACAATGACGTATCATCTCACACCCATTAGGAGAGCCACTAAAGTGTTAGAAAAGGTATGGAGAAATTAAAACCTCTGTGGGATTATATATATATATTTTAAAGATTTTATTTATTTGACAGAGAGTGTGTGCATATAAGCAGTGAGAGAAGGGGAGCAGCAGGCAGAGGGAGAGAGAGAAACAGGCTTCCTGCTTAGCAAGGAGCCCAATGCCAGGTTCGATCCCAGGACTCTGGGATCATGATTTGAACCCAAGGCAGATGCTTAACTGACTGAGACACCTAGATGTCCCCCTCTGTGGGATTATAAAGTGGTTGAGCCACTATGGAGAACAGTATGGAGGTTCCTCAAAAACTAAAAATAGAATCACCATATATATCCAACAATCTTATTTCTGGGCATATAAGAGAAAAAGAATTGAAAGCAGGGTCTTGAAGAGATAACCTGCATACCCATGTTCACTGCCACATTATTCACAATAGCCAAGAGATGGGAACAGCCCAAAAATCCACTGATAGATGAATGGATAAAGAAAATGTAGTGTACATACAAAATGGATTATTATTCAGCCTTAAAAAGGAAGGAAACTGACACATGCTACAACATGGATGAACCTTGAAGACACAATGCTAAATGAAATAAGTCAGTCACAACTGAACTAATAGTCCACTTACATCAATTATATAGAGTAGTCAAATTCAGAGACAGAGTGTAGAATAGTGGTTCCAGGGGTTGGGGTAGGGCAGGGAATGTTTAATGAGTGCATAAACTCAGTTTGAAATGATGAAAAAGTTCTGGAGATGAATAGCTATGATGGGCACAACAATGTGAATGTAATGAATGCCACTAACTGTAAACTTAAAATCGTTGCAAGGGTAAGTTTTATGTTATATATATTTTTATCACAAGAAAAAAAAATCCTTAAATGGCTCTGAGGCCAGATAGGTAACATAAATAAGTTCTGTGGGCACAGGACTAAAGGCAGGGGGAGAAGGTGGTAGGGGGAGAAGGAAGAGGATTGGGCCTGCTTATTGTATCAAATGTTCAAAGTTTCAGTCCTGCCTTACCTCATTCTCTCAACAACAGCATCAGGTCATGTACTAATGTGATTCTCTCCACCTTAAGCATTTTTTTTTTTCTTAAAGATCTTGTTCCTTTGGTCCTTTCTCCATACTCCTACAAAATCTACTGCCACTCTGAACCTTGGCAGCTAGAGGCTTCTCTCTTGGGCTCTTCAGTGTCCCTGCGTAAGCAGTATGTGGAGTTGTTCATTTGCGCCTTTATTTCCCCTGGTTAGAGTGCCTCTCTAGAAACAGGGACCAGCCCACTTATCCTGGGTCTTCCAACCCCAAAACAAGGCCAGAGCCCAGCAGCCGTTCAGTCAATACTAGCTGGTGAAGAAGGCTATCTGAGAGTCTAGCTGAGGGAGCCATCAACAATACTTCAGGACCCAGATGATGGCCACCAACAGAAGTAGGCCATTTAGGAAGGGGCTATTTGGGCAGGAGATGATTGTGACCAGGTTTTCAATATGTTAAATCTGAAATGACAGCAGGACATTGGTCAGAAATGGAACTGACCCTTGTGAGACAGCAGGTTTGGGCCTGGGACCTAGGGAATGATCTGCATCAAGAGAATGTTAGCTGAGATCAGGAGTGAAGACATCAATGAGAAAAACAAGACCCAGGAACGAGCAGAGGCTGAAATGTGACCTGGGGAATGCCTGTTCCCAGGCAGCCAGCACTCACTCTACAACTAAACTTCTCACAGGCCTCCTTTCATTAGGTTACTGTAACCCAGAGTTTTCCATTGCTAAGAGATCATTAAACAAAACGTATTTATAGACAATGTTCTAAAGCAGCTATTTCTAAAGATGAACAATAAGGACACAAAAGTAATACCAACATCTTATAATCTGACAATGTTTTAAAAGATCCTTCTTCTTCTTCTTCTTTTTTTTTTTTTGCTTGCTTTCCTGTTCTCCTCAGCCGGTGGGCCAGTGCAGCAATGGTATAAGACCTTTTTACATAATCAACTTTTATTATGTCCTATGTTAGTCTAAGAACTATGACCTACAAGGTCAGAGTAATAGATGGTACAACAAATTTTGAGGCAAAGGTTGCTCTTTATTAAACTTGTCTACCCATGGGTGCCTGCATGCTCAGTTGGTTAAGCAACGGGGCTCAGGTCATGATCCCAGAGTCCCAGGATGGCATCCCGCATTGGGTTCCCAGCTCCATGGGGAGTCTGCTTCTCCCTCTGACCTTTTGCCCTCTCATGCTCTCTCTCTCTCTAATAAATAAAAAAATAAAATCTTTTAAAATAAATAAACTTGTCTACCCACTAAAAAATACCCTTTACATATGCTATATCGTGTTGCCAGAGACCCACAAAGCCAGCACTTACACCACACAACAGACAACAACTTATTTCCATATAACAGCGCCAAGACCCAGGGAGTATCTGGAAACAGACTTGCCTGGAATCACATGGTTGGCATGTGGTGAGGCACAGACAAGACTTTGTGGCTTCTGTCTCCAAATCAAATGTGCTCCATCATTTCACTTTCCCTATTAACATTAAGACTCTACTTTAGATAAGCAAAAAATACTCACATGAAATTACATGCATATAATCATTACAGTTATACACCAACAAGCTCAGCCCGACATAATCAG
Organism: Taxidea taxus jeffersonii; assembly: GCA_003697995.1. Lineage (NCBI taxonomy): Eukaryota > Metazoa > Chordata > Mammalia > Carnivora > Mustelidae > Taxidea > Taxidea taxus. The sequence continues at coordinate 36,580 of ML101312.1, read as the reverse complement.
AGTCCAAACAGAAAACATTTAAGGGAGCACAGAGCCTGGAACAGCCTGGCCCACAGGCACCTCCATGTCCTGGAGATGCAAACCTAAAAGCCAGCTTCACTCCATTGGGTTAAGGTGTTCAGTAATACTAAGCACTCTAAGACAATTTCCAGAGGAGCAAATTGCATTTCCATGGACACCACTAACACCGTAGTGTAAATGTGTCATTCAGGTCCTTCCTATAGGTCCACTCAAGAAAATGACCCAGCTTTAGTTTTGTCCTTTAAAAGAGAGAGAGCGTCTAGAACAAGGCCATAAGGAAGGGTAAGCCAGGTGGGGAATAAGGAGTAGGCTGGGAGTAGGGTGGGGCATGATGTAAGGTGCACAAAGACAAACAGAGGTTTGGCTCAGCAAACCTTGTACTCATCTGGCTCCTGTCGGGGACTACCCTCTGTCAGATGGAAGTTGGGGGCAGAGAGAATTTGGGTGTGGAACAGTGGTGCCGGAGGCAGATGCCTGCCCTATCCCTCAGCTAGCTTTCTAGGAGCTGGGGAAGGCAGGTGAGTTCTTGGAAATATATGCTTTATCTGATATGGATCAGTGGCCACACAATCTGTTTGCCAGTTTCTTCAAGGTTTTCCTTTAAAGTACACAAAAAAGCCATGTGTGCAAATGACTTCCACATATGCTAAAAACCTATCCAAAATTTAATGACATTAACAAACCACTATTTATTCTCCTGGAGGTTTAAACTGACTTTTCTCTCCTTCTCTGAAAAAAAGTATACATACATGAGTCAGCCCTATTAACACCACCGGTTGTTTCCTTTCCACAGGACACAATGGGCGGGGAAGCTCTTCCAGATCTCTTTACATGGTTGTGCACCTCTCTGATTTTTCATATTAGGTTCCACAAGGGGGAGAGACACACATCAAATTAGCCAACTGATGCTTAGCAGGGAAGGAATGGGGGTACAGAAAACAATTTCTGGATTTATACTACTCCACCCCCCATGAACCTTGTTAATGTTTTGGTAACACCAACAGGAGAACCTCCCCCAGACAAAACCTAATCCCCCACCCATCATGGCTCTTGCAGAGTGGGTCAGAAAGCCCTTGTAATCACAGCTGCTACCTATCCCCAAGAACCTCCCTTCTAGAGTTTCAGATTCCCTCACTGGGGTGGGGGTGGGGGGGACTATGGGCTAGGACCGCCACAGGATCTTGAAGGATGTACAATGTATGGCTTGGTATGCATGATCCCGGAACACACGTGTCTGGAGGGACAACTGGAGCTACCCAGACACTTCTGGGTGACTGATTCTTTTGGATGGATGCCTGGGATATGGAGGACTGTGCTCATCATAATCTACAAAAACAAGTCAGGCTTCCCCCAACCCTTAAAACCATTCTATGGCTCCGAGCTGAACTTAAGATAACCACCACCCTTCCTTCCTTCCATATTTCCCTGTCCATCTCTCCCTCTTCTTTTATTTTCCTGACTCAAGGATTTCCACTGAAGGGAGTCGAGCCTGGTGTTCAGCTCTATCCACCTCAGGGTGTCTTTCTCTCTCTCTCTCTTTCTGGTAGCCTGGAGCACTGTTGGCTCACGCCTCAGCTCAGGCAGAAGCGCCTTGAACTCTTCTGGTCACCACAACGATGTCAGAATTTACTGTCCTCCCATCTTCAGTAGTGTCAGAATGGCATGGTCTTGCCTCTTCTTTCCTCTTGCCTCTGGGCTTTCCAACGGGGCTGTGAGGCCCAGGAGGGAAGGGGCCTTGCCAGTCCTTCCCCTGTTGGATCTCCTGCAGCTGGCACAGAACTGGGAAGCGGGTCAGCAAACGCTGAATAAATAAATGCAGCGCTCCAGGCTTCCTCGGGGTAGAGACCCTTACTGTCTGGCCCATCCAGTAACCAGAACACGGATCGCTTCCCTCACAGGTCAGTGGAATCCAGAGTTCTGGAAGGAAGGACCTGCCAGGACAGGAAGGCAGCAAGAGGCAAGACCCGCGTGCGAATGACCCTGAGTCCGCCTGCTGGAGCCGCTGCTAGAGACCAAGGAGCTGACAGGTGTGTGGGTCTAGATCCCCAAGACCCCGACCCTGACCCTCTTCCACTCGGGCCCCCTCCTCCAGCGCGCAATACGCCGGGATGCCCACGTGCAGCTACTCGGGCCCTGCGGACTCCGCCAGCCCCACACGCGCCCCCGAACCGCCCTTACCCTGCAGGGTCCCCTCTGCCTTACCACCGAAGGTGGTTCTGTTTCCCGGGTGCGCGCCGGCGACAGAGTAAGCGTCCCAAATCTCGCTCCCCGACCAGGCGTTACCAGGGCCTCCGCCCACAGGCCGCAAGCCGGCGGATCCCAGGAGCCTGAGTCCCGCCCACGTGCATGTCGCGTCACCAGCCGGGCGGAGCGGGCTGTTGGGGACCCAGCGCGCAGGCGCCGCGTACCGGCGGGGCGTGGTGGGCCCTGCTGCGCAGGCGCGTCCGGGTTTTCTGGCGGTTAGGTGTTGTGATTCCCTTCAGAATAGGTTTGCCTAGTGTCAGCCCTGACCAGGGTTTTGGCGCGTCTGGCCTCCAGAGCGCCAGTGCGGCACTCGCCAGCCGGATTGGGCTCCTGGCCCAGCTCGCAGGGGTTCCTCTGGTAGGCAAGGCAGGCTGTGGTTCTGGCCAAGGAGTTACCACCATAACCTCGCAACTTTGACCTTGACCAGCCTGAGGAAGTTTAGAATTTTCCTTGGGCACCTCCACACCTAAAGCCCCCTCCAGCCTTCTTTTTGAAGGTCATACATGACAGAAAATGCAACTACAACAGGATAGGCAATGCGATGAATTTCTCCTGTTCTTGACCCCCATTTTCCTAACTCTTCCCAGGTGCTGCCAAGGTTGGCTGGAGCTCCTGAGTTCGGTTAGTCATCCACGCAGGCTCCAGGTTTATTTAAAGATCATGGTGGTAGGGTCAGCCAGATGTCCGCTCAGTCAGTCCCCTTTTGCTCAGCCCAGTGCTGGAGCTGCCTTCCCAGCTTCCTTGCTGCTGGGCTGCCCATGTGACAGCATCTGGCCAATGAGCTGAGTGTGTGCCTCTGGAGCTGGTTCGGAAACCCCTCGATCTCGAGGTGGTGTGGGGCCTGGGAAGGGGGAGGTCCTGGGAGGGCCCTTAGTGGGTTCCAGAAGCTCTTAAGTCTCTGGTCGAGATGGTGGCTCTTTTGAAAGTGAGTCAGTGTTAACCAGACAGGACATAGGGTCAACATACATAGACCAGGAGTTGGCACGGGGCATGTCATCACCATGAGCACCTGCTTGGGCTCTGCCCTTCTTTACCAGGTCAAACTGCTGAGACTTGGTTGTTTATATGGCAGTTAGCACATATGGCCCCTTGTTTCAGATGCTTGTTATCATGAATAATGCTACAAGGATCCTAGAGGACTATTTTTGTGTGCATGTGTGGGTATATCTATAGGAAAAATTCTTAGAATTGCTATGGTAAAGACTATGTCCTCTTTCCCCTTTTTCTTTTAAATATTAAGATACATGAGGCTAAATTGCTTCTTAGACATTGTACTTACATACCCACAATGATATATAGGAGTGTGGGTTTCCCCACCTTTCCCCAGTGAAATCATTACAAACCTTTGTATCTGTGCCAACTCACTGTTTGAAAAGTTCTATCTCACATACAGTTTAAATTTACATTTATTCTAATATTTTGAAATTTCTGTTCATGAAACTGTGATGACTTTGCTTCTGTCCACCTCACCCATAACGTCACCTTCACCAAATTTCACTCCTAGAGTTTCTAGAATTTGTCAATTTCACTGATACGGGCTTTTGTATATGCCATTCACTGCTTGGAAAGCTCTTACCCCAGGTCTTTGCTTAGTAAACTGCTATGGTATGAATATTTGTATACTCTCCAAATTCATATGCTCATATCATAAACCTTGAAGGTGGTAGTATTAGGGCCTTTGCGAGATGAATGTGATTAATGCCTTTATAAAAGAGACTCCAGAGAGTTCCCTTGCCCCTTCTGTAATGTGCAGTTACAGCCAGAAGGCAGCCCTCTGAGGAAGCCAGCCCTTAGAAACCGAATCTGAGTGCCTTTATCTTAGCTTCCCAAGCCCCCAGAACAGTGGGAAATACATGTTTGCTATTTATAAACCACCCAGTGTATGATATTTTTGTCATATAGGAGTCCCAATGGACTGAGACATAGATTCTTTCTCCTCCTTTAAGACTCAACTCAAATGTCATCAAAACATTTTATCTAGAGTGGTTCTATCCCCCTCCCCTGACAATCTTTTTTTTTTTTAATTTACTTAATAGTACTTTTCAAACCCATCATTATTTATTTGCTCATTTGTACATTGGTATATTCTTTATACCTTACTGAAAGGTAAATTCCATGAAAGTGAGAAAGTGGTTTGTCCTGATGGTTGTTGCATGGGTAGCACCTAGCACTCCCCCTGGCATGTGGTAGGTTCCTATAGCAGACACTATTTTTACCTTATTCCCTCAGTCCACTTCTGACTTGAACCCTCCGGTGGTGGAGGAGAGTTCCCATGAATGCTGCCACCTCAAGTAGCTCTTTGCTGTCTGCTGTAGAGCTTACCTTAGAACTTTCTCTGGTAGCCCTGGGAGCAGGCATAATCTGGAAGTTCAGGGAAGTTAACCCTTAACTAATTGGGGTTGAATGCTTCAGCCTTCCGTGCTTCATCAGAGTTGAATTGAGCCTGAGTTTCCCACAGTGGTAACCAGCTCAGTCATGTCCAGCCCCTTGGGTTGACTTTTTCTTCTTCCTTGGCCCCCTTTCCCAAATAAACTACTTAGATCTAAGCCCTTGTCCAGAGTGCCTTTGGGGAAACCCAAACCAAGACAATGCTCAATAAGTACTTGTTGAAGGAATGCATAAATTAATTGTAGTGCTTTGGAAGTTTTCACTGTTCAGCCAAGAAGCAGCAGCTCAGTTCTTCAGGTGAAAGATGATGGAAGCCAAGTGGCGCCTGTTCTGGACATACAGGAAATGGGACAGATACCAACGATATGGGATGGCAGAAAATGTGTGCAAGTGCTCTGGCAGCCGGGAGGCATGACTGGCCCTACCTTTGGGAGGTAAGGAAGTTTTAGAAGAGGTAGATGAGTTACTAAATTGCCTCAATTTACCCAGTGTGACTAAGGACAGAGTGGCAGAAGCCCATCATTTTATGCAGATACTTGCTCAGATTTATCCGCCTACTCACATCAATCCAGGAGGACATCTGCAGATCTGTTACATGAAACAGAAAAACATGGACTCCACACTGCCCTGGTAGCAGAATGTACCAGCACCCTCCCTGCCCCATATCCTTCCCACTGCAATCACAAATGATTCTCCCCATGACAGCTTTTTTTTGGCCCAAGCATGCTCGACAATTGGAAACACCAGGGAGCTAATGCTGCCCCTTAGCCAATGACAGGTGTGAATACCCTGGATCGTTTGCCTCTCCCTCCCTTGCACTTCAAGTAAAACAACACTCTGGCAAGTTGTACAGTGGAATTGAGCCCCAGTTGCCCAGAGCAGTGACCCATACTGGGTTACTCCCTGTCCCAGTCTTACTTTCCCACTCTACTAGTGTTCCCTGGGGTCACACACTCCTTTTTTATTTAAGATTTTATTTTATTAGAGAGAGACAGAGGGAAAGTGAGATAGAGAGCATGAGTGGCAGAGGGCCAGAGGGGGAAGCAGACTCCCCGCTGAGCAGGGAGTCCAACAAGGGGCTCAATGCCAGGATCCCAAGATCATGACCTGAACTAAAGGTACATGCTTAACTGACTGAGCCATCCAGGCTCCCCAACTACTTACACTCCTTTTTCAGCATTTGTTTTGGAGAGATTTTTTCCTAAGACATCCATTGCTCACAGGTCATTTTGATAACAAAATATCTTAGTCACTTCTGATTCTCTGGAGAGTATAACCACAAACTGCAGCTTTCCTATTCAAATTCTTCTTTCTTAACTCTCCAGAAAAGTCACATCCTCTGCATTCATGGCTAGCCCTCCATTTTCCAAAAGTACACACATGAAAAATGTGAGGGAAAACTTCCTCTTGTCCAGAGGAGGTTGGCTTTTATTATTTCTGCCTGCCACATTGGCCATTACAAGGTCTCCTTTGACTTCCTGCTATGTGGTCAACAGAGGCCACCTGCACCATAATGATAATCTAGTTGGGACCCCAAGAAATGTGGCTATAACAAGCGTAAGTAGTGTTCTGGGTGATTGGTTTAACTATCAGATGGACTAATGTGGAAGATTGTCTGTTTAACTCCTTGAGCAGCTGTGTATTTGCTTCCATGGAGTCCCTTAACTTTTTAATCATTAAATATTAATGTGCCCCTCATCAGATTAAGAAAACTTTCTTTTAAGAGCTTTTAATCCAGTTTAATAGTTTTAAAAAATCATTACAGAATGTTGAATTTCATTTTGTATATTTTATTAATCTATTAAGGCAATCATCTGAGTTTCTCCATTATTTTGTAAATGTTGAATCACTCCTGATTCCCAATAGAAAACACATTTTAAAGACTAGTTTCAGAGGTAGAATTTTAGAAAAAGATTTTATTTATTTATTTGAGAGAGCGCGAGCGAGCAAGTTTGCTTGAGTGCACTAGCCTGGGTTGGGGGGTGAGGAAGAGGGACAAGCAGATTCCCTGCTGAGTGGAGATCCTTTTTCCAAATGGCAGGATCTCCTTTCTCATGGCATGTATTCCATTGTTTATATATATCACATCCATATCCATTCATTCATTGATGGACACTTAGGTTGTTTCCATGTTTGCTACTGAGAATAATGTTGTAATAAACATGGGAGTATAGATATCTCTTCAAGATACTAATTTTGTTTTCTTTTGTTTTCTTTGTTATGTTAGTCACCATATAGCATATCATTACTTTTTGATATAGGGTTTCATGATTCATTGTTTGTGTTCTCCACCCAGTTCTCCATGCAATATGTGCCCTCCTTAATACCCATCACCAGGCTCCCCCCATCTTCTCCCATCTAAAACCCTCAGTTTGTTTCTTGGAGCCAAGAGTCTCTCATGGTTCATCTCCCCCTCTGATTCTCGTTTTTGATTCTTCCCTTCCTTCTCCCAATGTCCTCCATTCCATTCCTTATGTTCCCCCAATAAGTGAAACCATATGATAATTAACTAGTCCCATCCATGCTGATGCAAAAGTTGGGTACTCATCCTTTCTGATGGCTGAGTAATATTTCATTATATATATGGACCACATCTTGTTTATCCTTCCATCTGTTGAAGGGCATCTCAGCTCTTTCCACAGTTTGGTGACTGTAGCCATTGCTGCTATGAACACTGGGGTACAGATTCTCCTTCTTTTCACTACATCTGTATCTTTGGGGTAAATATCCAGTAGTGCAATTGCAGGGTCATAGGGTAGCTCTATTTTTAACTTCTTGAGGAATCTCCACACTGTTTTCCAAAGTGGCTGTACCAACTTGCATTCCCGCTAACAGTGTAAGAGGGTTCCTCTTTTTCCACATCCTCCCCAACACTTGTTGTTTACTGTCTTGTTAATTTTGGCCATTCTAACTGGTGTAAGGTAGTATCTCAATGTGGTTTTGATTTGAATCTCCCTGATGGCTAATGATGATGAACATTTTTTCATGTGTCTATTAGCCATTTGTATGTCCTCTTTGGAGAAGTGTCTGTTCATGTCTTCTGCCCATTTTTTGAAGTGATTATCTGTTTTCTGAGTGTTAAGTTTGAAGAGTTTTTTATAGATCTTGGATATCAGCCCTTTTTCTGTAATGCCATTTGCTCATATCTTCTCCTGTTCTGTGGGTTGCCTCTTTGTTTTGTTAACTGTTTCCTTTGCTGTGCTTTTGATCTTGATGAAGTCCCAAAAGTTCATTTTCACTTTTGTTTCCTTTGCCTTTGGAGATATATCTTGAAAGAAGTTGCTGTGGGCGATGTGGAAGGGGTTACTCCCTATGTTTTCCTGTAGGATTTCCATAGATTCCTGCCTCACGTTAAGGTCTTTTATCCATTTCAAGTTTATCTTTGTGTAGGGTGTAAGAGAAGGGTCAAGTTTAATTGTTCTATACATAGCTGTCCAATTTTCCCAACACCATTTATTGAAGAGACTATCTTTTAAAAAATTTTTTTAACAAATAATGTATTATTAGCTCAAGGGGTACAGGTCTGTGAATCGTCAGGCTTACACACTTCACAGCACTCACCATAGCACATACCCTACCCAATGTCCATAACCCAACCACCCTCTCCCTATCCCCCTCCCCCCAGCAACCCTCAGTTTGTTTTGTGAGATTAAGAGGAAGAGACTGTCTTTTTTTCATTGGATATTTTTTCCTGCCTTGCTGAAGATTATTTGACCATAGAGTTGTGGGTCCATATCTGGGCTCTCTACTCTGTTCCACTGGTCTATGTGTCTGTTTTTGTGCCAGTACCATGCTGTCTTGGTGATCACAGCTTTGTAGTAAAGCTTGAAACCAGGCAACATGATGCTCCCAATTTTGTTTTTTTCTTTTTCAACATTTCCTTAGTAATTCAGGGTCCCTTCTGGTTCCAAATTTTAGGATTGTTTGTTCCAGACCTATGAAAAATTCTGGTGAAATTTTGATCGGGATGGCATTGAAAGTATAGATTATTCTAGGCAGTATAGACATTTTAACAATGTTTATTCTTCTGATCCATGAGCATGGAATGCTTTTCCATCCTTTTGTGTTTTCTTCAATTTCTTTCATGAGTGTTCTATAGTTCCTTGAGTACAGATCCTTTACCTCTTTGGTTAGGTTTATTCCCAGGTATCTTATGGTTCTTGGTGCTAGAATAAATGGAACTGATTCTCTAATTTCCCTTTCTATGTTTTCATTGTTAGTGTATAAGAAAGCAACTGATTTCTGTGAATTGATTTTGTATCTTGCCACATTACTGAATTGCTGTATGAGTTCTAGTAGTTTGGGGGTGGAGTCTTTTGGGTCTTCCATATAAAGTATTATGTCATCTGTGAAGAGAGAGAGTTTGACTTCTTCATTGCCCATTTGAATACCTTTTATTTCTTTTTGTTGTCTGATTGCCATTGCTAGGACTTCTAGTACTATGTTGAACAACAGTGGCAAGAGTGGGCATCCTTGTCGTGTTCCTGATCTCCAAGGGAAGGCTGTCAGCTTTTCCCCATTGAGGATGATATTCGCTGTGGGTTTTTCATAGATAGATTTTATGAAGTTGAGGAATGTTCCCTCTATCCCTATACTTTGAGGAGTTTTAAGCAGGAATGGATGCTGTATCTTGTCAAATGCTCTTTCTGCATCAACTGAGAGGACCATGGGTTTCTTCTCTCTTGTCTTATTGATTTGCTCTATCACATTCTTTGACTGGTGAATGTTGAACAACTCTTGCATCCCAGGGATAAATCCTACCTGGTCATGGTGGATAATCTTTTTAATGTACTGTTGGATCCTATTAGCTAGGATCTTGTTGAGAATCTTGGCATCCATATTCATCAGAGTTATTGGTCTGAAATTCTCCTTTTTGATGGGGTCTTTGCCTGGTTTGGGGATCAGGGTAGTGCTGGCTTCATGGAAAGAATCTGGGAGTTTTCCTTCTGTTTCTATTTTTTGAAACAGCTTCCAGAGAGTAGGTATTATTTCTTCTTTGAATGTTTGGTATAATTCCCCAGGGAATCCACCAGGTCCTGGGCTCTTGTTTTTTGGGAGGTTTTTGATCAGTGCTTCAATCTCCTTACTAGGTATTGGTCTATTTGGGTTGCCAGTTTCTTCCTGATTCAGTCTTGGAAGTGTATAGGCTTCCAGAAATGCAACTATTTCTTCTAGGTTACTTAACTTATTGGCATATAACTGTTGATAATAATTTCTGATGATTGCTTCTATTTCCTTGGTGTTAGTCATGATCTTTCCCCTTTCATTCATAATTTTATTAATTTGGGTCCTCTCTCTTTTCTTTTGGATTAGTTTAGGCAGTGGTTTATCGATCTTATTGATTCTTTCCAAGAACCAGCTTCTAGTTTCGTTGATGTGTTCTACTGTATCTCTCGTTTTTATCTCATTGACCTCTGCCCCAATCTTGATTATTTCCCTTCGTGTACATGGGGTAGGCTTAATTTTTTGTTCATTCTCCAGTTTTTTAAAGTGTAAAGATAGTCTTTGTACCCAGGATTTTTCTATTAAAAAAATAAAGTGAAGCTTGGATGGCTATGTATTTCCACCTTAGGACTGCCTTTGTCATACCCCATAGGTTTTGGATGGATATATTTTTGTTCTCATTCTTTTTCATGAATTGTTTAAGTTCTTCTTTGATTTCCTGGTTGATCCAAATATTCTTTTTTAAAATATTTTATTTATTTATTTGACAGACAGAGATCACAAGTAGGCAAAGAGGCAGGCAGAAAGTGAGAGGGAAACAGGCTCCCTGCTGAGCAGAGGAGGCTGCGAGGGTGCGAGACTTGATCCCAGAACCCTGAGATCATGACCTGAGCCAAAGGCAGAGGCTTTAATCCACTGAGCCACCCAGGCGCCCCTGGAATATTCTCTATATATCTATGAGGTCCATCTGTTCCAATGTGTCATTCAAAGCTCTTGTTTCTTTGTTGATTTTCTGCTTAATTGATCTCTCTATTGCTGAGAGTGGAGTGATATGGTCTCCTGCAATTAACATATTATCAATATGTTTCTTTATTTTGGTTAAAGGTATGCTTATGTATTTGGCTGCTCCCATGTTGGGGATATAGATATTTACAGTTGTTAGATCTTCTTGTTGGATAGGCCCTTTAAGAATGATATAGTATCCTTCTATATCTATAACTATAGTCTTTAGCTTAAAGTCTAATTTGTCTGTTATGAGAATTGCTATCCCAGCTTTCTTTTGGGGTCTATTGGTATGAAAGATGATTCTCTATACCTTCACTTTCAGTCTGGGTGGATCTTTAGGTTCAAAATGAGTCTTCTGTGGACAGCATATGAATGAGTCCTGTCTTTTTATCCAATCTGCAACCCTGTGCCATTTTATGGGAGCATTTAGGCTGTTCACATTAAGAGTGATTATTGAAGAATATGGTTTTATTGTCATCATGTTGCCTGTGAAGACTTGTATCTATAAATTGTCTCTGTAAATTTCTGTTCTATATCACTCTTGGGGTCTTTCTCCTTTTGTGGTCACATATTCTTTCAGTTTCTGCGAGTCCTAGATGCTCTTTATCTTTCCATTTGTTCTGAACTATAGCCTTGCTGGGTAAAGTATTCTTGGCTGCATGTTCTTCTCATTTAGTACCCTGAATATATCTTGCCAGCACTTTCTGGCTTACCAGTTCTCTGTGGACAGGTCTGATGTTATTCTGATGTTCCTCCCTCTGTATATAAGGAATCTCTTCCCCCTAACTGCCCTTAAGGTGATTTCATTGTTTCTAAGATTTGCAAGTATTGCTATTACATGCTGGGGCATTGGTTTATTCTCCTTGATCTTGGGACTGGTCCTCTCTGCCTCTAGGACATAAATGCTAGTTTCATTCCCCAGATTAGGGAAGTTTTAGCTATTATTTACTCAAATATATCTTCTAGTCCTCTCTCTCTTTCCACCCCTTCAGGGATCTCAATAATTCTGACAGTAGAACATTTCATGGTGTCATTTATTTTTCTCTAATTCTGTTTTCATGGATTTTAAACTGTTTGTTCCAGGCCTTCTCCTCTTCCTTCTTTTCTATCAGTTTGTCTTCTAAATCATTAATTAGTTCTTCTGTCTCATTTACTCTAGCTGTTAGAGTATCTATATTAGATTGGATATCATTGATAGCATTTTTAAGTTCTGCTCAGTTAGCTCTTACTTCTGCCCTTAGAGAATCTATGTTGCCATTGATGGTTTTCTCCATTCTAGCTATTGTCTTCATAACTGTTACTCTGAAATCTATTTCCAACATCTTGCTTATATCTATATCCATTAGTTCTGTGGCAGAGGTCACAGTCTCTGAATCTTTCCTATGTTGGAGATTCCTCCTCTTAGTCATTGTGTTGATGGGTGGTTGAGGGAATGTACAGAGTCCAAATTATTGACCACAGCACAAGCAAGATGCACCTGTTTTATAGGACCTTAGGGTTGTTGGCCTCTTTTCTTCCAGCCTGTCTTCTGTGGGAGGGATCTGCCATCCTGTTACTCAGGCAACTCTGTTTGGGCAGAGTTGCCCTGCCCCTGTGTGTGTCAGGGGGTGGGCTCTGTAAAAACTAGTTTTGGGGGGCTTTTTTTCCCTGGTGTTTTTCCCTGGTGACTTTCTGTGTCTCTTCTGAGAGTCAGAGCAGAAGTGACTGTATTCAAACTTCTGTCTCAGAACGGAGAGATAGCAGTCTGCTCTCCAGGCCACATTATCTCTGTTTCTTTCTGTGCTGCTAAAAACTGCAGCAACCTGGGTTGTGTGCCCCATAGCAGCACTCCCAGCCCTCACTTCCAGGTCCAGACACATCTCTGCCCTTTGTGCTTCTAAAACTGCCAGCCACCCTCAGTTTGCATATATACCCCTGCAGCTCCAGGTTTCAGTCTGGGGGCTGCCCTAAAGTCCTTTCCCTGAAACTACTGCTACAGGTCTATGAGTCTGTGCCTGGTCCTCAGGGCAGGAGGCTTTTGTGCTCTGGTGGCACAGGATCACAGAGCCTCCCTCCTCCTTCCATGTATCTTCTGATATCTGCCTGCAGAATCACAGCTTCCCATTTCATACCTTGAGAACCTGCCAGAGACATTCTGTTTGTAGAGATCCAAATATATCTTCTTACATCTCAGCTGATTTCGTAGATGTTCAGAATGGTCTGGTAGATATCCAGTTCAATCCAGGGGACTGGTTGAAATAGGGTACCCTACTTCTCCACCATCTTTTCCTGTTTCCCAGAGGTAGAATTTTGTGATTCATCAATTGCATGTAACACCCAGTGTTCATTATATCAAGTGCCCTTCTTAATACCACCACCCAATTACCCCATCCCCATACCCACCTCCCTCCTGCAACCCTCAGTTTGTTTTCTAGAGTTCAGCACCTCTTATGGTTTGCCACCCTCTCAATTTTCATCTTGTTTTATTTCTCCTTCCCTTACATTCATTTGTCTTGTTTCTTAAATTCCACATATGAGTGAAATAATAGGGTATTTTTCCTTCTCTGACTGACTTATTTCACTTAGCATAATTCATCCAGTTCCATCTAGGATGTTGCAAATGACAACATTTCATTCTTTTTGATGGCTGAGTAATATTCCATGGTGTATCTATACCACATCTTTATCCATTCATCTGGATAATGAGACATCTTGGCTCTTTCCATATTTTGGCTATTGTGGTCATTGCTGCTATAAACATTGAGGTGCAGGTGCCCCTTTGAATCACTATGTTTGTAACCTTTGGATAAATACCTAGTCATACAATTACTGGATCATAAGATAGTTCTATTTTCAACTATTTAAGGAAACTCCATAATGTTTTCCAGAGAAGCTATACCAATTTGCATTCCCACCAACAGTGTAAGAGGGTTCCCCAGAAAGCACGTTTTTTATGCATTGCTGGATTTGATTTGCTAACATGGTGTTTAGGTTGTTTCTGTGTTCATGAGAGAGGTTAGGTTCTAATTTTGTTTCTCATATTGTACTTATTTGGATATACTTTCATGGTTATATTAGCCTTACCAAGGGAGTTGGAAATTAAAAAATAAACCTAAAAGAGTTTGTGTGTGGTTTGAATTTTCTATTCCTTGCATATCTGAGAGAATATGCCTATTTTCTATGTGGGCTATTTTAAATAGCTGATTCCATTTCTAATCATTCAAGTGTTCTATTTCCTTTTCAGGCAATTTTGGTGTATTTCTAGTGAGAGTTTTATCCATTTCACCTATGTTTTCAACTTAATTGGCATAACATTGTTCATATCTTATCACACTAGCATTTGTAGTTGTAGTCTTTCTCTTACTCATAATATTACTTATTTGTGCCCTCTCTTTTTTTTTTCTTGATCCAGATTCATAGAAATTGGGGCACCTGGGTGGCTCAGTGGGTTAAGCCTCTGCCTTCTGCTCAGGTCATGATCCCAGCGTCCTGGGATCGAGCCCCATATTGGGCTCCCTGCTCTGCGGGAAGCCTGCTTCTCCCTCTCCCACTCCCCCTGCTTGTATTCCCTCTCTCACTGTGTCTCTCTCTATCAAATAAATAAATAAAATCTTAAAAAAAAGATTCCTAGAAATTTTAAAATTTTGTTGCTTTTTCCCTACAAGAACTAACTTCTGGCTTTGTTAAACACCTCTGTTGTATCTGTTTGATAATTTAAAATTTCTCCCATCTTTATTATTTCTTTTGTTCTACTTTCTTTGAGTGTTTTCTGTTTTTTCTTTTCCTAATTAATCATCTCATTAATATTCAAACTTCTTTCCTAATATATGCATTTAAAGATTTAAATTTTCAAGTATCATACTAGCCCTGTCCTACAAATTTTGCTATATTGTCTTTTTATAGTTGTCAGCTTGAAAATTTTTTCTGAATTCCACTATAATAACTCTCTGTCCTGTGAGTTATTTAGAAACATGTTTTTAAAATTTTGAATGAATTTTTAAAATTAACATTTTACTTAGTAAATTCTCACTTGATTGCATTGTAGTCTGAGAATGTAATCTCTGTAATACCTGTTCTTTGAAATTTTTTGAGACTATCTTTGCAGCTACTATTTGTAAATTGACCATGGGTATTTGAGGGGAATGTGTGTGTCTAAGTTTTTGAGTGAATAAAATACCCATTAGATCACCCTTGTGATATTAATAAGCTAAAGTGCTGAAAGGAAACCCCACCATAGGTCTAAAGCAAATAGAAGATGATTGTTTGCCATTTCAGTGATGCAGAATGGGGGGCTCTGCTCCCCATGGTCCATTATCCTAAGACCCAGATTCACTGGGCTCTGTTAACTGTCAAATGTGCTGTCTAAGACCATCCTCTCAGTAGAGTGTACACTCTGGGAGGGCAGGAATGTGTCTTTTTTCTTTGCCTTTGTTCCTTCAGACAGTGCCCAGCACATGTAAGCTTTCACTAACTATTTGTTAAGTACATGAATCAATGAAGAAAGGATGGTCCCTTAATTAACATACCAACAAAATTTAATATATTTTTTCTTTTTAAACTTTGCTTATTTTTTCAATTAACAATACATAATTATGGCTTAAAATTTAAAAGGTATATAATTGTATACAGTGATGGTTTTCCTATTCCTGGTAACAGCTTGTTTATATTCCCCAGGGGTATTTTATATATACACAAGCAACCATGCATATGTATAGTTTTTTTTTGAAAGACAGAGAAAGAGAGAGAAAGAAAGCAAGAGAGCATGCACGCACTCGTGTGTGTGTGTGTGTGTGTGTGTATGTGTGTGTGTGAGTGAGGGGCAGAGGAAGAGAGAAAGAATCCCAAGCAAGCTCCACAATCAACGTGGAGCCCTACGTGGGGCACCATCTCAGGTCTCCGAGATCATGACATGAACTGAAATTAAGAGTCAGTCGCTTAACAGACTGAGCCACCCAGGTGCCTCTGTATAGAATAGTTTCTGACATATTCTCAATCATAATAAAATGCCTCATTCTTCCCATTATGTATTCCATTATTTCTGAATTCACATTTCTGGGAAAGTGTTTGGTGTCAGTCTGTTGAAGGGACACTAGGTGGCAGTACACAACCATAAGCTGGAGGCCAACTGCGGATGGGGTAGGCGTGGGTTGTGTGGGGGGGGTTTAAAGGGGGGTTTCACGTGGTTGTCCTCTGCACAACAGGTCTCCTGAGCCCTCCTGGCCATGTTGTCTGTGTTGGTGTGTGGGTAAATGTCTATCAAATTTTAATAAATGAGTTCTTGGTTGAGTTTTAAATCTATTACAAATTGAGCTATTATAGAATCTGAGACGAAACTTATTCGTTGAAAATAACAAAATTTTAAAGCCACTCCCAATCCAGACTCCCCAATACACCCTCCAACATCACACATATGCCTAAGGTTCATCCCTTAGAATTGTTAGCCTAAAATGATTTAAACCCACACGACACACATAACCCGAGGTGTTAAAGTAATGATGGAAGTACCCTAACTTTCTCCATGCTTTAAGTTTTCCCTGGCTTTAAGATTTTCCCTTTCCTTGACCATTTTTCTCACATGAATACTTTTCTCACCAAACCCAGGGCCACCCCTTCTCTTCTGTCCTGGTGACAATGCCTCCCTCATTTCTCCTACTCCTTTCTAATGAAGTTTGAGGAAACATAAGGATCAAAGTGTGTGCATTTCCGTTATTGAACCCCCTCACCCATCACAGATTGCATTCTATATACATTGTTGTGTATACTTTTTAATTTAACAGTATACCCTGGATAATTACTCATCAATATATAAAGAGAATATTTTTTTAAAAATTTTATTTATGTTTTTATCCCCAGGGGTACAGGTCTGTGAATCGCCAGGTTTACACATTTCACAGCATTCACCATAGCACATACCCTCTCCACTGCCCATAACCCCACCACTCTCCTGACCCCCTTCCCCCCAGCAATCCTCAGTTTCTTTTGTGAGATTAAGAGTCTCTTATGGTTTGTCTTCCTCCCGATCCCATCTTCTTTCATTTATTTTTTTCCTACCCCCCAAACCCCCCACGTTGCATCTCCACTTCCTCATATCAGGGAGATCATATGATAGTTGTCTTTCTCTGATTGACTTATTTCACTAAGCATAATACCCTCTAGTTCCATCCACGTCATCACGAATGGCAATATTTCATTTCTTTTGATGGCTGCATAATATTCCATTGTATATATATACATCACATCTTCTTTATCCATTCATCTGTTGATGGACATCTAGGTTCTTTCCATAGTTTGGCTATTGTGGGCATTGCTGCTATAAACATTCGGGTGCACATGCTCCTTCGGATCACTACGTTTGTAAATACCCAGTAGTGCAATTGCTGGGTCATGAGGTAGCTCTATTTTCAACTTTTTGAAGAACCTCCGTGCTGTTTTCCAGAGTGGTTGCACCAGCTTGCATTCCCACCAACAGTGTAGGAGGGTTCCTTT
>ML101312.1:0-19413 GCA_003697995.1 Taxidea taxus jeffersonii | reverse complement strand
CTATAAACATTCGGGTGCACATGCTCCTTCGGATCACTACGTTTGTAAATACCCAGTAGTGCAATTGCTGGGTCATGAGGTAGCTCTATTTTCAACTTTTTGAAGAACCTCCGTGCTGTTTTCCAGAGTGGTTGCACCAGCTTGCATTCCCACCAACAGTGTAGGAGGGTTCCCCTTTCTCTGCATCCTCACCAGCATCTGTCATTTCCTGACTTATTCAATTTAGCCATTCTGACTGGTGTGAGGTGGTATCTCATTGTGGTTTTGATTTGTATTTCCCTGATGCCGAGTGATGTGGAGCATTTTTTCATGTATCTGTTGGCCATCTGGATGTCTTCTTTGCAGAAGTGTCTGTTCATGTCCTCTGCCCATTTCTTGATTGGATTATTTGATCTTTGGATGTTGAATTTGTTGAGCTCTCTATAGATTTTGGTTACTAGCCCTTTATCTGATATGTCGTTTGCAAATATCCTCTCCCATTCTGTCAGTTGTCTTTTGGTTTTGTTAACTGTTTACTTTGCTGTGCAAAAGCTTTTGATCTTGATGAAGTCCCGATAGTTCATTTTTGCCCTTGCTTCCCTTGCCTTTAGCGTTGTTCCTAGGAAGAAGTTGCTGCAGCTGAGGTCGAAGAGGTTGCTGCCTGTGTTCTCCTCAAGGATTTTGATGGATTTCTTTCTCACATTGAGGTCCTTCATCCATTTTGAGTCTATTATCGTGTGTGGTGTAAGGAAATGGTCCAATTTCATTTTTCTGCATGCAGCTGTCCAATTTTCCCAACACCATTTGTTGAAGAGGCTGTCTTTTTTCCATTGGACAGTCTTTCCTGCTTTGTTGAAGATTAGTTGACCATAGAGTTGAGGGTCTATTTCTGGGCTCTCTATTCTGTTCCATTGATCTATGTGCCTGTTTTTGTGCCAGTACCATACTGTCTTGATGATGACAGCTTTGTGATAGAGCTTGAAGTCTGGTATTGTGATGCCATCAACTTTGGCTTTCTTCTTCAATATTCCTTTGGCTATCCGAGGTCTTTTCTGGTTCCATATAAATTTTAGGATTATTTGTTCCATTTCTTTGAAGAAAATGGATGGGATTTTGATAGGGATTGTATTATATGTGTAGATTGCTTTAGATAGCATAGATATTTTCCCAATATTTGTTCTTCCAATCTAGGAGCATGGAATATTTTTCCATTTCTTTGTGTCTTCCTCAATTTCTTTCATGAGTACTTTATAGTTTTCTGAGTATAGCTTCTTTGCCTCAAAGAGAGTAATTTTTTAAAGCTTTAAAAAATTGTGCTATAACTTACATACAGTAAAGTGCAATCTTATGTGTGGTGCTTGATGCTTTTTTTGCAGGGATTCAAACCTGTGACAGTACCAAGCCCTCATGACATAGGACATGTCCCAGCTCCCAGGCTGCCCCTCCTGCCCCCTTCTAGTTGTAACTTCCTCTAAGTTACCACAATTGTGACTTACAGGGAGAAAATCAACTCTTTTTAATGGCTTCATGGTAATCTCATGTATGGATGTGACTTTTTTAGCCAAGAATTTCCAATCTTTTGCTATTATAAATGAGGATACATGGGCTATCATTGAACACAAGCCACCTCTTGTCTTTTTACCTTTATAGGCAAGCCCAAACTCACTTTATAGAAAACACATATAAGGTCATTTTAAACAGGGCCAGGTCTTGCTGTGTCTTCCTTTCATTTCTATCTTTATTCTATACAGATTCCTTTCTCTCCTTTGAATTCGTATTATTCTCCTTGTCTCACCAATCAGTACCCTGCATCCTCTTGCTCTTGCCTTTAAGGCAATCTTCAGCCTCTCTCACTAGAACAGACACACCCTAAGGGCCTGGACCTGGGACTCATCTCTTTGCATTCTATGCCTGGCCCAGTGGTTGGCAAAACCAGATCAAATTTAGTGTCAGCTTGGTAAACACATTTGTATGCCAATATATTAGATTTTAGGATTGTTAAAAATGTGTAACACTCTCAAGGGTCAAACAGCTGTCTGCTAAACAGATAAACAACAAAATTATATATAATAGACTGTGGAGCAGATTAATTGCTTAATTTAATAGCTATAATTAGTTCTTCTTACTAAGGCTCTTAATACAACACTCTCCTACATAGGCAATACACTTACCAAAATTAGAAACTTAACACTAATGCAATACTACCAGGAGTCCACACACCACGTTTCCCCAATTGCACCAATAGAGTCTTTTATAGCAAAAGAAAACAGAACAAAAGTTCTTTCCTTCACCTTTCTTCCTTTTTGGTCCTGGATACAATCCTGGATCACGTACTGAATTTAATTGTCTCTGCCAGTCTTTTTCTTTTCTTTTTAAATTTATTTTTTTAAAAGGGATGCATTTCCATTTTATTTATTTGACACAAAGAGAGAGAGATCACAAGTAGATAGAGAGGGAGGCAGAGAGAGAAGAGGAAGCAGGCTCCCTGCTGAGCAGAGAGCCTGATGCGGGGCTTGATCCCAGGACACTGGGATCATGACCCGAGCCGAAGGCAGCGTCTTAACCCACTGAACCACCCAGGTACCCCTTCTTTTTAAATTTAAATTCAATTAGCCAACATATGGTTCATCATTAGTTTTTGATGTAGTGTTCGATGATTCATTAGTTGCATATAACATCTAGTTGCATATAACATCCATCACATCACCCAGTTACCCCATCCCCCACCCACCTCCTTTTCCACAACCCTCAGTTTGTTTCCCCAAGTCAAGAGTCTCTCATGGTTTGTCTCCCTCTCTGATTTCTTCTCATTCAGTTTTTTCTCCCTTCCCTTATGATCCTCCATGCTATTTCTTATATTCCACATATGAGTAAAACTATATGATAATTGTCTTTCTCTGATCGACTTACTTAACTTAGCATAATACCTTCCAATTCCATCCATGTCAATATAAATGGTATATATTCATCCCTTCTGATGGCTGAGTAATATTCCATTATATATATGAACCACATCTTCTTTATCTATTCATGTGTTGAAGGGCATCTCGGCTCCTTCCACAGTTTGGCTATTGTGGACATTGCTGCTGTGAACATTGGGGATCATGTGGCCCTTCTTTTCATTACGTCTGTATCTTTGGGGTAAATACCCAGTAGTGCAATTGCTGGGTAGTAGGGTAGCTCTATTTTTAACTTCCTGAGGAACCTCTCTACTGTTTTCCAGAGTGACTGTACCAGCTTGCATTCCCACCAAGAGTGTAAGAGGGTTCCCCTTTCTCCACATCCTTGCCAATGTTTGTTTTTACTTGTCTTGTTAATTTTAGCCTTTCTAACTGGTGTAAGGTGGTATCTTATTGTGGTTTTGATTTATATTTCCCTGATGACAACTGATGTGGAGCATTTTCTCATGTGTCTGTTTTTCCAGTCTTTTTCAATCTATAATAGTCCCTCAGCCTTTCTTTATATTTCACAACATTGTCATTTTTAAAAAAGATTTTATTTATTTATTTGACACAGAGAGAGAGGTCACAAGTAGGCAGAGAGGCAGGCAGAGAGACAGGCAGAGAGAGAGGAGGAAGGAGGCTCTCCACTGAGCAGAGAGCCCGATGTGGGGCTCGATCCCAGGACCCTGAGATCACGACCTGAGCCAAAGGCAGAGGCTTAACCCACAGAGCCACCCAGGTGCCCCAACATTGTCATTTTTAAAATCCCATTCCATTTTATTTTTGTTATGTTCACGTAGCCAACATATTGTATATCATTAGTTTTTGATGTAATTTTCAGTGATTCATTAGTGTGTATAAGACACAATGAGATGGAAAACATTCCATGCTCATGGATTGGAAGATAAACATTGTTAAAATGTCTATGCTGCCCAGAAGAATCTACGTTTTCAATGCCATTCCTATTAAAATACCACTGGCACTTTTTTACAGAGCTGGAACACAGAATTCTAAAATTTGTATGGAACCAGAAAAGACCCTGAATCACCAGAGGAATGCTGAAAAATAAAAACAAAACTGAAGTTGGGGGCATCGCATTGCCCGATGTCAAGCTATATTACAAAACTCTGATCATCAAAACAGTATTGTATTGCCACAAAAACAGACACATAGATTAGTGAAAACAGAATGGAGACTCCAGAAATGGACCCTCAACTTTATGGTCAACTAAACTTTGAAAGAGCAGGAAAAAGTATCCAATGGAAAAAAGATAGTTTCTTCAATAAATGGTGCTGGGAAAATTGGACAGCCATATGCAGAAGAATGAAACTGGACTATTCTCATATACAACACACAAAGATAGGTGTCATTTTTGAAGAGTATGTGCCAGTTACTTTGTAGAGTATCTCTCAATGTTGGTTTGTCTAATGTGTCTTCACAATTCAATTCAGGTTGTATATTTTGGGCAATACAACAGAAGTGATGTGCACTTCTCAGTGCATCATGTTAGAAGCCTGTGATGGTTCATTATTGGTGATGTTAACTTTAATCACTTGGTTGAGATAGTATCTGCTAGGTTTCTTCACTTTGTTACATACTCTTTAAATTAATTCCTCAGAAAATTATTATAATCTTCATTCTACAAATGAGCACACTGAGGCACAAAGATGTAGATAACTTGCCCAAAGTCATACTCATAAGCCAGAATCTCAACCCAGCTCTTTTGGCTCCAAAGCAAACACTCTTACCTGCCATGCTAAGGGGAGACATTGGGGGCTGGAAGACTTGATGTTCTTGGCCTGTGGAGAACTGTTGGAGGGCAGGGAATATGTGGATGGACAGAAACATGAAGTGTAATGGGCTAAGCCTCTTTATTAGTATGTCTGGCTTAGGGCTTGGTGTATTACTCTGTGGATAATTTTGTTAAGGATGCCCTAGGGTATGATTTGTGCTGGCCTGGGCCTTCTCTGGAATGGCAGGGCTGGACTGCTTGAGAATGCCACTACTCCAAATCCCCATTCTGAGGGTAAGTTCCTTGTAGTTGTTCAGAGGTCATGATGTGCCCCCAATCTTGGTTTCTTGGCTACATCCATGATTTGTATTGTAGAAGTATAGTGAAAAAGTTGTCATAATTGAGTCATGAACAAAAAGAGCTGATTTATATTTTGGAATGTTGTGTGGACAAGGGATACAGACTGTTTCAGAGATAACTCCCTGTCTGTTAGTGTCCAAGTTCACTGAGGGCTAGACGCTCCCAAACACCAAGGCTTTGAGCCAGACCTGTGCCTGATCCTTTGTTCTTTTCCTCCAGTTTTTTTGACCTGGCTTCCCCTAAGCCCTTCCTGACCCTTGAAAGGCTCTTGGTCATCTGCTCACTCCCTTGCTTCCCCAACTTCTGACTCACTATGTGCTCACAAAATACACTTTACCAGCTTTCACTCAGTCAAGTTTCTTCTGCTTCACAGCAGTATTTCCAGATTCTCAATCTTAGTTTGGACCCCCTGGAAGAAAAGTCTGGGGAAGGAGGGAACTAGAGTAGTTATACATCAGCTCCTGTCAGTCATTTGTTAAGCTTTAATTTTCCTGCATATCTGGCCTGCTGTACATGAATGCTGTATAAGAGCCCTTAGGCACAGAGATCAGATAAGGCAGTTGGGACTGACTATAGTTGATACTGGAAAAGTAAGGGTCTGGGGGCTACTGGTGAGAGCAGTGGCAACCTGGTTCATAGGCTCTTAGGATTTTAGAGCAGAAAAGGAGTTTAGAGACCATCTAGTTCACTTTCTCCCTCTCCCCCAGTGGAGTCAGAGATAAACCTTGCATTTATAAAGAGGAAACTCAGATGGAAAAATTTCCTGAATTTTCTGGATTTCTCCAAACTTTACAAACTATCACTGTTTTTTTTAAAAATTTCATTTTAAAATTTGTTTTCATTTTTAAAAAATTTTAATTCCCGTATAGATAACACATTGTTATATTAGTTTCAGGTATACAATATAGTGATTTGACAGTTCCATATATTACTCAGTGCTCATCAAGGTAAGTGTACTCTTAATCCCATTCACCTATTTCACCTGTCCCTCCACCCACCTCCCCTATAGTAACCATCTGTTTGTTCTTTGTAGTTAAGAATCTGTTTTTTGGTTGGTTTCTCCTTTTTCTTTTGTTCATTTGTTTTGTTTCTTAAAGTCCACCTATGAATGAAATCATATAGTATTTATCTTTCTCTGCCTGGCTTATTTCGCTTAGCATTATACTCTCTAGATCCATCCATGTTGTTGAAAATGGCAAGATTTCATTCTTTTTTTATGGCCAAATAATATTTCAACGTGTGTGTGTGCGTGTGTGTGTGTGTGTGTGTGTGTGTGTGTGAGATGGGTACTTGGGCTGCTTCCATAATTTAGGTTGTAAGTAATGCTGCTATAAACATCAGGGTGTATGTATCCCTTTGAATTAGTGTTTTCGTGTTTTTTGGAGAGTAAATATCCAGTAGTGTATTTACTGGGTCATAGCATAGCTCTATTTTTAACTTTTAAGAAACTTCATACTGGTTTCCTGAGTGGCTGCATCAGTTTACCTTCCTGCCAACAGTGCACAAGGGTTCTTTTCCATCTACATCCTCACCAATACCTATTGTCTGTTGTGTTGTTGACTTTAGTCATTCTGACAGGTATGATGTGAGGTGATACCTCATTGTGATTTTGATTTGTATTCCCCTGATGATAAGTGAGGTTAAACATCTTGTCATTTGTCTGTTGGCCATTTGTATGTCTTCTTTGGAGAAATTTCTATTCATTTCTTCTGCCCATTTTTAAATTAGATTGTTTGAGATTTTGAGTGTGTTGAGATGTGTAAGTTCTTTATATGTTTTTTGGATGCTAACCTTTAAAAAAATTTTTTTTACTTATTTATTTTTAATTTTTTAATTTTTATTTTTTAAAGTTTTTATTTATTTGATAGACAGAGATTACAAGTAGTCAGAGAGGCAAGCAGAGAGAGAGGAGGAAGCAGGTTCCCGATGAGCAGAGAGCCTGATGTGGGGCTTGATCCCAGAACCCTGAGACCATGACCTGAGCCGAAGGCAGAAGCTTTAACCCACTGAGCCACCCAGGCACCCTTTATTTATTTTTAAAAACTCAGTGTTCCGGAATTCATTGTTTATGCACCACACCCAGTGCTTGAGGCAATACATGCCCTCCACAATACCCACCACCAGGCTCACCCAACCTCCCAACACCCTCCCCCCCAAAACCCTCAGTTAGTTCCTCAGAGTCCACAGTCTCTCATGGTTCAGATGCTAACCTTTTATTGAATATGTCATTTGCAAATATCTTCTCCTATTCAGTATGCTGTCTTTTAGTTTTGTTAGTTGTTTCCTTTGCTGTGCAAAAGATTTTTATTAATTTTAATTTTTATATTTATATATATTTATTTTTGCAGTTATTTTTTATTGTGTTATGTTAATCACCATAAAATACATCATTAGTTTTTGGTACAGTGTTCCAAGATTCATTGTTTAGGTATAACACCTAGTGCTCCATGTAATATGTGCCCTCCTTAAAACCCACCACCAGGCTTACCCATCCCCACATCCCCTTCCCCTCTAAAACCCTCAGTTTGTTTCTCAGAGTCCACAGTCTCTCATGGTTTGTCTTCCCATCCAATTTCCCCAATTCATTTTTCCTTTTCTTCTTCTAATATCCTCCATGTTATTCCTTATGTTCCACAAGTAAGTGAAACCATATGATAATTGACTTTCTCTGCTTGACTTATTTCACTCAGCATAATCTTCTCCAGTCCCATCCTTGATGCAAAATTTGGGTATTCATCCTTTCCGATGGCTGAGTAATATTCCATTGTATGTATGGACCACATCTTCTTTATTTATTCATCTGTTAAAGGGCATCTTAGCTCTTTCCACAGTTTGACTGTTGTGATCATTACAGCTATGAGCATTGGGGCACATATGGCCCTTCTTTTCACTACATCTATATCTTTGGGGTAAATATCTTGTAGTGCACTTGCCAGGTCATAGGGTAGCTCTATTTTTAATTTTTTGAGGAATCTCCACACTGTTTTCCAAAGTGGTGCACCAACTTGCATTCCTACTGACAATGGTGCTGGGAAAATTGGACAACTATGTAGAGAAGAGTGAAGCGATCATTCTTTTACACCATACACAAAGATAAACTCAAAATGAATGAAAGACCTCAGTGTGAGACAGTAATCCATCAAAATCCTGGAAGAGAACATAGGAAGTAACCTCTTTGACATCGGCCCCAGCAACTTCTTTCAAGAGACATCTCCAAAGGCAAAGGAAACAAAAGTGAAAATGAACTTCTGGTACTTCATCAAGATAAATAGCTTCTAGGGTACCTGGGTGGCTCAGTGGGTTAAGCCTCTGCCTTCAGCTCAGGTCATGATCCCAGAGTCCTGGGATCAAGCCCCACATCGAGCCCCACATCCGGCTCTCTGCTCAGCAGGGAGCCTACTTCCCCCTCTCTCTGCCTGCCTCTCTGCCTACTTGTGATATCTATCTCTGTCAAATAAATGAGTAAAATCTTTTTTTTAAGATTTTTTAATTTATTTATTTGATAGACAGAGATCACAAGTAGGCAGAGAGGCAGAGAGAGAGAGGAGGAAGCAGGCTGTCTGCAGAGCAGAGAGTCCGATGCGGGGCTCGATCCCATGACCCTGGGATCATGACCCAAGCTGAAGGCATCGGCTTTAACCCACTGAGCCACCCAGGCACCCCTAAATGAGTAAAATCTTAAAAAAATGATAAAAAGCTTCTGCAAAGCAAAGGAAACAATCAACAAAACAGAGGCAACCCCTGGAATGGAAGAAAATATTCGCAAATGACACTATTTGTTTAAAAAAAAGA
Source organism: Taxidea taxus jeffersonii (assembly GCA_003697995.1). Taxonomy (NCBI): domain Eukaryota; kingdom Metazoa; phylum Chordata; class Mammalia; order Carnivora; family Mustelidae; genus Taxidea; species Taxidea taxus. The sequence continues at coordinate 10,608 of ML101312.1, read as the reverse complement.
TTTCATTTATCCATTTGAGGGAGAAAGAGAGATTGAGCCCGAGTGGGGAGTGGCAGAGGGAGAGATTCTCAAGCTGGTGTGGGGCTCAGTCTCACAACTCTGGGATCATGACCTGAGCTGAAATCAAGAGTCAGATGTTCAACTGACTAAGCCAGTGAGGCATCCCAAAGCTTTTTATTTTGATATAGTTCCAGTAGTTTGTTTTTGCTTTTTTCCCCTCTCCTTAGGAGACCTATCTAGAAAAAAGTTGCTGTGTCTAATGTCAGAGAAATCACTGCTTGTTGAGCTTCACTTTTATCATATGTAAAGTGAAGATTAAAAATAGCACCTAACCCGTGGGCAGTGCAGAGTAAACCATAAATGTTAGGTGTCATTTTAGGAGAAAAAGACTTGGATTAGTTAGCTATTGCCACAAATCATCCCAAAACTTAGTGCACACAGTAGGATCATTTCTGAAATGGTATGTGATGAGCTCTGCAGACCTTTTCCTAAGCAAAACAGCCAAAAACAGGCAAATATTATTTAAAAGAAATAGCCATGTAAAGTCTGAAAATCCTAAGGGCATACAGCACATGGAAAAACACTTATTCAAGAAATTCTACTAACTCTTGGTAAGAACGGTGAGAGTCAGTGGCACTGAGATATGATCTGCCCCCTTTCCTTCCCTGAAGCTTTATTCCAGATGGATACCATCAATGAGATGGACTCTTCTCCTCAACTCTCAATTTTGGTCTACAGATTTACCCTAGAATAGAAAATCTGCTCACATCTCTCATCTCCCTCCAGCTCCATGTTCACAAGAGCTCTATTTCAGACAAGAGTGGCCAAGAAGCCTATTGCAATCTTTCTCCACCTACGAGCACCCACACATATGGCGAAAGCAATACTCCAGTTATGACAGGCCAAGAATACCACGTCCTGATTACCTGTACCCCAGCTCATTCATAAGATAGTCATTCCATACCAGAAAAGGTAAGTGAGAAAACCTCTGAAAGCTGAGGGGCTACGTCCCTGCTTAGTGCCATGCTAGTAAAGCAAGGACATCATTCTAGGAGCAGGGGACCACTGTCCGTTTCCCCAGAATCAAAGCAGTGATGCAATTGTTCTGTGAGGAAAAGAGACAGGTCATAAGAATAACATAGGGATTTGTAGTTCTCCTCAAGGGGACTGACTTACATGAGACAGAGTATGGGGAAATTGAAGCCTAATCACACTTTCAAAAGCAATAGAGATTTTGGTGCTCAGCAATTAAGAGGAGATGGGCCAGCTGTACTTTCCACAGAACCAGGGAAATAGGTAGCCAGGAAGAGCCTTACTGGAGTCAGAGCAAGTCTCAAAGACTGATTCAAAGACTACTCCTTTAAAGGGACCTCAAGTTTAATTGGATCATCCAGAGCAATTTATGCCCCGGCATGTTGTCAAAAACAATAGAACAATAAGCTAACAAGCAGTGGAGGTTAAATCTGACTACAGTATCAATAGAGGTAAATGATCTAGAAACATAAAAGGAAATAGTCCTTTCCACAGAGTAAGAGAAGTCAAAGCAAGTCCAGCTAGGACCACTGTCCTCCCTCGATGGGGAGGGTCAAAGTGACTGTGAAAGAGCTGAATACTGTGCCTTCTAAGGAATGAATAACAACTTGCATATAGGACAGGAAATAGACATTTAAAAAAAAAAAGGTTTAGACAAGTCAGTAAACAAATAAACAACTATAATGTTGGAATAAGTGTTCAGAGTTGCTACATTATATTACCTAAAATGCACAGTTTTCAATGAAAAAGAATGAGACATGCAAAGAAACAGGAAAGTGTGACCCATTCACAGGGGGGAAAAAGTAGTAGAGTAGAAGTTATCCTTCAGGAAGCCAAGATGTTGGACTTATAAGACAAGTATTTTAAGCTGGCTATTCAAAGAACTAAATGAAAATGTATCTAAATAATTAAAGGAAAGTATGAGAACAATGCCTTGTCAAATAGAGACTGTCAACAAAGAAATAGAAATTATTTTAAAGGAAATTAGAAATTTCTTTGTAGAAATTCTATAATTGATATTAGAAATAGAAATTCTATAATTGGAAAAGGACAATATTTAGAGTGAAAAATTACTAGAAGAGCTCAATAGCTCTTTGAACTAATGGAATCAAGAATCAACAAATTTGAAGGTAGATCAATTGAAATTATGCAGTCTGAGGATCAGAAGGAAAACATAATTAGACAAATGAAGACTATAAGAGACCTGTGGGACATCATCAGCCATACAAACATACACATAGGGGAATTCTTAGAAGGAAAGGAGGTAAAAGAGCACAAAGGATATTTGAAGGAATAATAGCAAAAAACTCTCCAAATTTTATGAAAAACATTAATCTGCATATTTCAGAAGCCAAACTATTTCAAGTAGAATCAGCCAAAGAGATCTGCACCAACACATATCACAAACAGCTGAAAGCCAAAAACAAAGAGAGAATCTTGAAAGCAGTGAGAGAGAAGTGATTCATCACCTAGAATGGATCCTCATTCAGAAACCATGGAGGCTCGAAGGACACTGCCTTCCAAGTGTGAAAGAAAAAAAACCCATAAAATTTATATTCAACAAAAATACCCTTCAAAATGCAAAAGAAATTAAGACATTTCCAAATAAAACCCAAGGGAGTTTGTCACTAGTAGACCCAAAATACAAGAAGTGCTAAAGTGTCTTTAAGGTTGAATATAAGGACACTAGACAAAAACTTGAATCCACATGAAAAAGCAAATAATACTGTGCTCAGACAAATATGCAAAAAAATTAATAATGATAAGCCAAATTCTCTGTCATCTCTAATTCCAACAGAGAATATAACTCTATAAATCCATTGACCCATGTATACATCATCATGTGATCAGACCAAAATACCAAATTCATAATCATTGCTGTCACTACTGGGGAATCACTTGTCAGATATCAGTAAGGCAGAAACAAAAACACAAATCAAAGGAGAAGGGGGAAAGTATGAGAGAAACAATAAGTCAGCAAAATTAAAGTTCCATTTGTGCTTGAAACACCCGTGGAAGTCAGCAAAAGTGGTTCCTGAGCTTAAGCTGCCCATGTAGTGTGTTTCTTCAGCAACATAGTTTACCTGGCTTTGGGTAAATCCATTGGACATTTCAGTTAATAACACCCCAAACTGTTAAAGGATTTTTAAAAAAGATTTTATGTATTTATTTGACAGAGAGAGATCACAAGTAGGCAGAGAGATCACAAGTAGGCAGAGATCACAAGTAGGGGATAGGGGAAGCAGGCTGTCTGCTGAGCAGAGAGCCCACTGTAGGGCTGGATCCCAGGACCCTGAGATCATGACCTGAGCCAAAGGCAGAGGCTTAACCTTCTAAGCCACCCGGGTGCCCCTAAAGGATTTTTAAAGAATATCTTCTAAAGCCATATAAATTGCTAACATGCCAAAGATTATTTGGCTCATTAATTAATGAGGGATACTGTAAGTAAAATCTTAAAACCAGTTTAAAGGCAAATTTTGAGTAGAATCATGTAGTCAAATATGAAATGCTGAATTTTTTTTTTAAAAGAGAGGGAAAAACTTACAGCTTTTAAAAAAACCCACAATATCCAAGTGCATTTCAACACACAATTTATATTGTAAAATATCTCAAAGTCAAGGAAATGTGAAAAACCCCTGTAGAAACAGATATGCAAAATGGGAAGACAGCCAGTAATCTCTCAGTCCATTTCAGGTCTTCAAAAAAGATCCAATGGTGTGTGTGTGGGGAGGGCATATGAGTGGTTCATTTAGTTAAGCATCTGCCTTTGGCTTAGATCATGATGGCAGGGTCCTGGGGTCTACCCCATGTCTGGCTTTTATTCTCAGTGGGGAGTCTGCCTCTCCCTCTCTTCCTCTGCCCCTCCCCATGGCTTGTTTTCTCTCTTTCAGACAAATAAATAAAATCTTAAAAAAAAAAATCCAATGTGTATGCTGTCTATAAGAGACACATTAGATTCAAGCCCACAAATAAGTGGAAAGTAAAAGAGTAGAAATAAAATACAGTAACCAAAGGAAAGCTGGAATGGCTATGCTGACATCAGGCAAAATAGACTTTAAGACAAAATTTTACTAGAAACAAGACATTTTATAATGATAACAGGAGCAGTCCACCAAGTAGACATAACAATTATAAATGTGTATGTACCTAACAGCAGTTAAAAATAAATGAAGCAGGGGCGCCTGGGTGGCTCAGTCGTTAAGCATCTGCCTTCAGCTCAGGTCATGATCCCAGGGTCCTGGGATATAGCCCTGCATCGGGCTCCCTGCTTGGCAGGAAGCCTGCTTCTGACTTTCCCACTCTTCCTGCCTGTGTTCCCTCTCTCACTGTGTCTCTCCCTATCAAATAAATAAAATCTTTAAAAAAAAAAAAAAAAGCGAAGCAGGTGCGCCTGTGTGGCTCAGTTGGCTAAATGACTGCCTTCACCTCAGGTCATGATCCTGGAGTCCTGGGATTGAGTCCCACATCAGGCTCTCTGCTTGCCAGGGAGTCTGTTTCTCCCACTGACCTTTCTCTCTCTCATTCTCCTCTCTCTCAAATAAATAAATAAAATCTTAAAAAATATAAGTGAGGCAAGACTAAATAATTTAATGAAAAGTACATGAAGCAAACATAAATAATTGAAAGGAGAAACAGACAATTCAACAATAATAGTTGGAGACTTTAATATTCAACTTTCAATAAGGAATAGAGACCATGTATGCAAATGGCTGAAAAGGGAATAAAAAATTTGAACATTACAAACCAACTAGATCCATTAGATATTTATGGAGTATTTCACTGAAGAGCACACAGAACATATTCATCTCAGGCACAGGATAGACCATTGGTAGGCCATAAAGCAAGCCTCAATAAATTTAAAAGAATTGAAATCATACAATGTACATTATCTGACTTCAATTGAATGAAATTAGAATCAGTAAACATATGGAAATTGAACAACATACTCAAACAACTCATGAGTCAAAGAAGGACTCCAAAGGGAAATTAGAAATTGAGATGAATGAAAATGAAAACACAACATACCAAAACTTACAGGATGCAGCTACAGCAGTGTGTAGGAGGAAATTTATGGTTATAAATGCTTATATTAAAAAAAATAAGATCTTAAATAAATAACTATCCATCTTGAGCAACTGGAGAGAGAAAGATAATCAAATTCAAAGCAAGCAAAAAGGAAAAATTAATAAACATTAAATTAGAACTTAATGAAATAGAGATTAGAAAAACAGAAGAGAAATCAAGAAAACCAAGTTGATTTTTTGAAAGACACAAAATTAATAAACCATTCATTAGATTAGTCAAGAAAAAAAAAAAGAGGGGATGCCTGGGTGGCTCAGTTGGCTAAGTGACTGCCTTCAGCTCAGGTCATGATCCCAGCGTCCTGGGATCAAGTCCTGCATAGGGCTCCTTGCTCAGCAGGGAGCCTGCTTCTCCCTCTGCCTCTGCCTGCCACTCTGTCTGCCTGTGCTCACTCTCTCTGATAAATAAATAAGTCTTTAAAAAAAACACACACAAAAAAACAAAAACAAACAAACAAATAAAAAAGAGAATACTCACATTACTAAAATAAGAAATTAAATATGTTTATCATGGGCACTTGGGTGGTTCAGTAGGGTGAGCATCTGACTCTTGATTTTAACTCAGATCATGATCTCATGGTTGTGAGATCAAGCCTCACATCAGCACCATGCCCAGCCCCTGCTGGGCATATCAAGTCCACTTGATATCCTCCCTCTCCCTGTGCCCCTACCCCTGTGGGTACATTCTGTCTCTCTCTTTCTGAAATAAATAATAGAAAAAAAGATGTTTATCATGACCAAATTTCAGAAATAGAAAGGATTATAAGAATACAATGAACAACTGTATGCAAACATATTAGGTACTAAATGAAATGGTTAAATTCCTAGAAATACATAAATTTACATAAAATTACAAAGACTGACTTAAGAAGAAACAGAGAGGGGCAGCTGGGTAGCTCAACCTGCTAAGCAGCTGCCTTTGGCTCAGCTCATGATCCCAGTGTCCTAGGATCAAGCCCCATATTGGGCTCCTTGCCCAGTGGGAAGTCTGCTTATCCTTCCCCTTGCACTTGTGCTCTTGCTTTCACCCTCTCTCCCTTTCAAACAAATAAAATCTTTACAAAAAGAGAGAAGAAATAGAGAATCTGAATAGACTGTTATAAGTCAAAGATTGAATTAGTAATCAGAAGTTAAAAACAACAACAAAAACTCCACCCCAAACAAAAAAACAAAACAAACAAAATTTCCTATAAAGAAAAGCTCAGGGGACGCCTGGGTGGCTCAGTTGGTTAAGCAGCTGCCTTCGGCTCAGGTCATGATTCCAGCGTCCTGGGATTGAGTCCCACATCGGGCTCCTTGCTCGGCAGGGAGCCTGCTTCTCCCTCTGCCTCTGCCTCTGCCTGCCACTCTGTCTGCCTGTGCTCACTCTCTCTCTCTCTCTAACAAATAAATAAATAAAATCTTTAAAAAAAAAAAAAAGAAAAGCTCAGGCCCGGATAATTAAACCCAAAATTTTATATAGATATAGATATCTATATATATTTTATAGATATCTAGATATCTATATAAAATTTGGGATATAGATATTTATATTTATATATAAATATATATATAGATATATATTTTATAGATATCTAGATATCTATATAAAATTTAGGATATAGATATCTAGATATCTATAAAATATATATAGGTATCTATAGATATATCATTAGATATATCTATAGATATATATTGATATCTAAATACATATTTGGATGGGATTAGAAAGGATATATAGATATATGTATATATATAGACATATGATATCTATCTATATATATCCAAATAAATACCCCCCAAAATATATATCCAAATAAATCCAAAATAGATCAAAGATCTAAATGTAAGAGCTATCTATCTACCTATCTATATACATATATCTATACATATAGATATATGATATCTATATATCCATCCTTTCTAATCTCACCCAAAAAATAGAAGGGAACATTCCATAACTCATTCTATGAAGCATGTTTTACTCTGATAACAAAATAAAAGACATCACAAGAAGAGAACATTACAGACCAATATTTCTTATGAATATAAATGCAAACCTCTCAGCAAAATAGTAGCAAGCCAAAACCACAAACATATTAAAAAAAGATTGTGTAGCTAGGGGAGGATTCAAGATGGCGGAGAAGTAGCAGGCTGAGACGACATCAGGCATCAGGAGATCAGCTAGATAGCCTATCAAACCATTCTGAACACCTACGAATCCAACAGGAGATCGAAGAGAAGAAAAACAACAATTCTAGAAACAGAAAATCAACCACTTTCTAAAAGGTAGGACCAGTGGAGAAGTGAATCCAACGCGATGGGAAGATAGACCCCAGGGGGAGGGGCCGGCTCCCGGCAAGCAGCGGAGCACAAAATCAGGACTTTTAAAAGTCTGCTCCACGGAGGGACATCGCTCCAGAGGCTAAACTGGGGTGAAGACCTCACGGGGACAACGTGGACTCAGGTCCCGCTGGGTCACAGAAGGATCGGGGGTGTCTGAGTGTCGCAGAGCTCACAGGTATTAGAGCGGGGAAGCCGGCTGTGGAGACAGAGCCGAGGTTTCCTAGTGGTCTGTGACACAGACCGGTGCTCTGTGGCACGGGCCGGTGCTCTGTGCGAGGGGTCCCCACAAGATCCGGGGAGACTCCGACCCGGGAGAGCTCAGGGATCTACCGGGTTCAGAGACTCCAGGTGGGACTCTGCCAGAGACAGAGACGCTTGGTCACAGGCTGGGTGAGCTTGGAGCGCTCCCAGAAGCCAGTGAGACGGGACTGCTTACCCACGATTTTCTCTGAGCGCGGTCTCCGGGCGCGCGCGGTCTGCGGGCGCGCGCGGTCTCTGGGCGCAAACGGGGGCTGGGGAGACCGGAGGGATTAAACGCTTTTGTATGAAGGTGCACTGAAGCCTGGGGCCCCTAGCTCTCGGCTCCTCTGAACCGGAGATTGGGAGGCCGCCATTGTCATTCCTGTCCTCGGGAACCCTACGGAAACTGTTCAGGGAACAAAAGCTCCCGAAAGCGAACCTGAGAGGATTACGTAGCCCGGCCCCTGGTAAGGGCGGTGCAACTCCGCCTGGGGCAAAGACACTTGAGAATCACTACAACAGGCCCCTCCCCCAGAAGATCAAAGAAATCCAGCCAAGACCAAGTTCACTTAACAAGGAGAACAGCGGATTCTTATCTGGACAAAATGACAAGGCGTAAAAACTCACCACAAAAAAAAGAACAGGAGGCAGGACCGAAGGCTAGGGACCTAATCAATACAGACATTGGTAATATGTCAGATCTGGAACTCAGGATGACGATTCTCAAGGATCTAGCCGGGCTCGAAAAAGGCATGGAAGATATTAGAGAAACCCTGTCAGGAGAAATAAAAGCCCTTTCTGGAGAAATAAAAGAACTAAAGTCTAATCAAGTTGAAATAAAAAAAGCTATTAATGAGGTGCAATCAAAAATGGAGGCTCTTACTGCTAGGATAAATGAGGCAGAAGAAAGAATTAGTGATATAGAAGACCAAATGGCAGGGAATAAAGAAGCCGAGCAAAAGAGAGACAAACAACTACTGGACCACGAGGGGAGAATTCGAGAGATAAGTGATGCCATAAGACGAAACAACATTAGAATAATTGGGATTCCAGAAGAAGAAGAAAGAGAAATAGGAGCAGAAGGTATACTGGAAGGATTATTGTAGAGAATTTCCCTAATATAGCAAGGGGAACAAGCATCAAAATCCAGGAGGTGCAGAGAATACCCCTCAAAATCAATAGGAATCGGTCCACACCCCGCCATCTAATAGTAAAATTTACACGTCTTAGCGACAAAGAGAAAATCCTGAAAGCGGCACGGGACAAGACGTCTGTAACATACAATGGTAAAAATATTAGATTGGCAGCCGACTTATCCACAGAGACCTGGCAGGCCAGAAAGAACTGGCATGATATATTCAGAGCACTAAACGAGAAAAACATGCAGCCAAGAATACTTTATCCAGCTAGGTTATCATTGAAAATAGAAGGAGAGATAAAAAGCTTCCCGGACAAACAAAAACGGAAAGAGTTTGTAAACACCAAACCAGCTCTACAGGAAATATTGAAAGGGGTCCTCTAAGCAAAGAGAGACCCTAAAAGTATTATCAGAAAGGAACAGAGACAATATACAGTAACAATCACCATACAGGCAATACAATGGCACTAAATTCATATCTCTCAATAGTTACCCTGAACGTAAATGGGCTAAATGCCCCAATCAAAAGACAGGGTTTCAGAATGGATAAAAAAACAAAACCCATCCATATGCTGCCTACAAGAAACTCATTTTAGACCTGAAGACACCTCCAGATTGAAAGTGAGGGGATGGAAAACAATTTACCATGCTAATGGACATCAGAAGAAAGCTGGGGTGGCACTCCTTATATCAGATCAATTAGATTTTAAGCCAAAGACTATAATAAGAGATGAGGAAGGACACTACATCATACTCAAAGGGTCTGTCCAACAAGAAGATCTAACAATTTTAAATATCTATGCCCCTAACATGGGAGCAGCCAACTATATAAACCAATTAATAACAAAATCAAAGTAACACATTGACAAGAATACAATAATAGTTGGAGACTTTAATACACCCCTCACTGAAATGGACAGATCATCCAAGCAAAAGATCAATGAGGAAATAAAGGTCTTAAATGACACACTGGAGCAGATGGACATCACATATATTCAGAACATTCCATCCCAAAGCAACAGAATACACATTCTCCTCTAGTGCCCATGGAACATTCTCCAGAATAGATCACATCCGGGGTCATAAATCAGGTCTCAACAGGTATCAAAAGATTGGGATCATTCCCTGCATATTTGCAGACCACAATGCTCTGAAGATACAACTCAATCACAAGAGGAAATTTGGAAAGAGCACAAATACATGGAGACTCAACAGCATCCTTCTAAGAAATGAATGGGTCAACCAGCAAATTAAAGAAGAATTGAAAAAAACCATGGAAACAAATGATAATGAAAACACAACGGTCCAAAATCTGTGGGACACAACAAAGGCAGTCCTGAGAGGAAAATATATAGCAATACAAGCCTATCTCAAGAAACAGGAAAGGTCTCAAATATACAACCTAACCCTACACCTTAAGGAACTCGAGAGAGAACAACAAAGAAAGCCTAAACCCAGCAGGAGAAGAGAAATAATAAAGATCAAAGCAGAAATCAATGAAATAGAAACCAAAAAAACAATAGAACAAATCAATGAAACTAGGAGCTGGTTCTTTGAAAGAATTAATAAGATTGATAAACCCCTGGCCAGACTTATCCAAAAGAAAAGAGAAAGGACCCAAATAAATAAAATCATGAACGAAAGAGGAGAGATCACAACCAACACCAAAGAAATACAAACAATGATAAGAACATATTATGAACAACTCTATGCCAACACATTCAACAATCTGGAAGAAATGGACGCTTTCCTAGAGACATATAAACTGCCAAAACTGAACCAGGAAGAAAT